>JAQQSK010006401.1:0-14447 GCA_028658325.1 Potorous gilbertii
ATGTGGTTTTTTTTAGTTGACTCTCTAGGGTTCTCTAAGTATACCAACATATTGTCTGCAAAGAATGATAGTTTTGTTTCCTCGTGGTCTATGCTAACTTCTTTAATTTCTTTTTCTTCTCTGATTGCTATAGCTAGCATTTCTAGTACAATACTGAATAATAGTGATGATAATGGGCATTCTTGCTTCACCCCTGCTCTTTTTGGAAGTGTTCTAGTGTATCTCCATTACGGATAATGCTTGCTGATGGTTTTAGATAGATACTGCTTATCATTTTAAGGAAAGCTTCATTTATTTCTATGCTTTCTAGTATTTTTAGTAGGAATGAGTGTTGTATTTTGTTAAAAGCTTTTCCTGTATCTGTTGATATAATCATATAATATCGTGTTTTTTTTCATTGATATGGTTAATTATGCTGATAGTTTTCATAATAGTAAACCAGCCCTGCATTTCTGGTATAAATTGCACCTGGTCATAGTGTATAACCTTTGTAATATATTGCTATAATCTTCTTGGTAGTATTTTATTTAAAATTTTTGCATTGATATTCATTAGGGAAATTTTATTCCTCTGTTTTTGCTCTTTCTAGTTTAGTTATCAAAACTATATTTGTGTCATAAAAGGAATTTGGTAAGACTTATTTTGTGCCTATTTTCCTAAATACTTTGTATACTAATGGAATTAATCATTCTTAAATGTTTGTTAGAATTCATTTGTGAATCCATCTGTTTCTGGAATTTCTTTCTTAGGGAGAACATTGATGGCTTGTTCAATTTCTTTTTCTAATATAGGGTTTTTTAAATGTTCTGTTTCCTCTTCTGGGCAATTTATATTTTTGTAAATATTCATCCATTTCACTTAAATTGTTACTGGCATATTATTGAGCAAAATAGCTCTTAATAATTGCTTTATTTTCATCTTCGTTGGTGGTGCATTTCCTCTTCATTTTTGATACAGGTAATTAGAAATACTTCTTTTATAAAAAAATCAAATTATCAATGGTTCACCTACTTTATTGTTTTTTTCATAAAATCAACTTTTAGTTTTATTTATTAGTTCAATGGGTTTTTTACTTTCAATTTTATTAATCTCTTCTTGAATTTTCAGGATTTCCATTTTGTGTTTAATTGGGAATCTTTAATTTATTCTTTCTCTAGTTTTTTTTTTTAATTGCAAGGCCAATTTATTGATCTTCTTTTTCTCTTTTATTGATGTAAGCATTAAAAGATATACATATTCCCTTTAGTGCTGCTATTGCTACACCCCACCAATTTGGTTATGTTATCTCATCATTGTCATTCTCTTTAATGAAATTATTGATTGTTTCTATGATTTGTTCTTTGACCTATTCATTCTTTAGAATTAAATTTCTTGGTTTCTAATTAATTTTTAATCTGTTTCCATAGTTCTTTATTGAATGTATTTTTATTGCATTATATTCTGAAAAGGATGCATTTAATATTTCTGCCTTTCTACACTTGTTTGTGAGGCTTTTATGTCCTAATACTTGGTCAGATTTTTGTGATGCTGCCATGTACAACTGAGAAAAAAGTACACTATTTTCAATTCCCATTCATTTTTCTCCAGTAGTCTATCATATCTAACTTCTCCTTAGCTTCTTTCTTATTTTATGGTTAGATTTATCTCATTCTGAGAGGGGAAAGTTGAGGTTTCCCACTCATATAGTTTTATTATTTATTTCTTCCTGTAACTTATTTAACTTTTTCTTTAAGAATTTGGATGTTATGCCATTTGGTGCCTATATATTTAGTTTTGATATTACTTCATTATCTATGGTACCTTTTACCAAGATGTAGTTTCCTTGTTTATCTTTTAAAATTAGGTTAATTTTTGTTTTTGCTTTGTCTGAGATCATGATTGCAACCCCTGCTTTTTTTTTTTTTGCTTCAGCTAAAACAGAAGATCCTGTTCCAGCTTCTTATTTTTACTCTATCTGTGTCTTTCTGTTTCAAGTGTGTTTCTTGTACACAACATATTGTTGAATTCTAGTTTTTGCTCTGTTTTTGTTTTATGGGTGAGTTCATCCCATTTACATTCACAGTTATGATTACTAAGTGTGTATTTCCCTTCGTCCTATTTTTTCCATTTGTTCTTCTCTTTCATTTTATCCTGTTCCTCCTCGGAGGTCTGCTTTGCTTCTGACCCTTGCCTTCCCCTCTTATTTGGCTCTCCTTTTTATCACTCTCACCACTTCTCTTATTCATTTCCTTTCCTACCTCCCTTTTGGGTACGATAGACTTCTATATCTAAATGATTGTTCTTGTTATTCCCTCTTTTAACTAATTTCAGTGAGAATGAGATTTAAGCTTTGCATGCCATGCCTCATTTTCTCCTCCACTGTAAAAACTCTTCCTTGTGTGCCTCTTTTATGTGAGATAATTTTTCCAATTTTCCTCTCCCTTCTGCCTTCTCTCAGTGCATCCCTCTTTCTCATCCCTTGATTTAACTTCTTTAGATCATCCCATCATAGTTTATGCAAATGTATGGTTTCTTTTTATGTATACTCCTTCTAACTGTCCTAATAATAATACAGTTCTTAGGAATTGTAAGTATCTTTCCTTACAGGAATTTAAACAATTTAACCATATTAATATTAAGTCCCATATGATTTCTCTTTCATATTTTCCTTTATATGCTTCTCTTGAGTCAAGTTTGAATGTCAGATTTTCTATTCATCTCTGATCTTTTCATCAGGAATGCTTGGAAGTCTTCCATTTCATTAAATATCCATTTTTTTCTCCTGAAGGATCATACTTACTTTTTCTGGGTAATTTATTTTTAGTAGTTCCTTTGCTTTCCAGAATATCATATTCCATGACTTTTGGTCCCTCAATATGGAAGCAAATAAAGCCTGATTGTAGCCTGATGATATTTAAATTGTTGCTTTCTTGTTACTTTCAATATTTGCTCCTTGACCTGGGAGCTCTAGAATTTGACTGTAATATTCCTGGGAATTTTTATTTTAAGAGCCCATTCAGGACATGATCAGTGGATTCTTTTCATTTCCATTTTGCCCTTTAAATCTAAGATATTGGGGCAATTTTCCTTTATAATTTCTTGAAATATAGCTTCTTTTTTGATGACAACTTTTAAAATTATGTCTATTTTATCAATTTTCCAGATAAATTGTTTTTCCAGTGAAATATTACATATTTTCTTTTATTTTTTCATTCTTTTGACTTCATTTTTAATATTTCTTTATGTCTCATGTTATGAGCTTCTACTTATTCACTTCTAATTTTTAAGGAATGTTTTTCTTTGGTGAGCTTTTGGCCATTTTTCCATTTGGCCACTTCTTCTTTTTAAGGAGTTTTTCTCTGTGGTGAATTTTTGTGCCTCTTTTGCCATTTGGCCAATTCTGCTTTTTAAGGTGTGGTTCTTTTCAGTGGTTGTGTGTGTGTGTGTGTGTGTGTGTGTGTGTGTGCGTGCTTTTTTTACCTAGCTGTTGACTCTCTTTTCATAATTTTCTATCATCTTTCTCATTTCTTTTCCCAATATTTCTTTTACCTTTCTTCTGTGATTTTGAAAATTCATTTTAAACTCTTCCAGGAATTCCTGTTTTTACTGGACTTGTGTCCAATTCACATATTTTTCTTTGATACTTTGCTTATAACTGTTTTGACATTGTTGTCTTTTTTCTGAGTTTGAATCTTGATCTTCCCTGTCACCATAGTAACTTTTTAATGGTTAGGTTCTTTTTTATTGTTTACTTTATTTTATAGTCTATTTCTTTACTTTCAATTTGATGTTAAAGTTAGGCTGTGCTGATATTTTCATAGTTTGTTCTAGGGGGTCTGTAAGTTTTCACTATTTCCAAGGTGGTATTGATCCAAATAGAGGTGTGATCACTGATCTCCTGGTCTGTGCCCTGCTCTTCAGTCAGGAAGGGACATTGTTTCACTACCACTGCAAGTGCTGGCTCTCTTCTTGGCTCTGGAACTGTGACCAGGTCCTCTGTTCTATGACCACCAGTGCTACTGCTCCTTTCTGCCTTGGAATTGAGACCAAGGCTCTTGCTTCCTTGTGAGAGACCACAAGCACTCTTCTCTACCCTGAGGTTGTGACCCAGAACTGTGTGTATGGGCAATGTAACAGAATTCTGCACCTCATGTCAGCAAAGGGTTCCCTGTAATGTCTTTCTGATCAGCTGTCTGACCCCCAAAGCTGCTGTGGCCACCTCCAATGCCCACCACTCATGTTGCTACTGGGTCAACCTCCACCCTAGTGTCACACATCTCTCCTTGCAACCTCCTAAGTTGTCCTAAGCTGGAAAAATGTCATGCTCCAACCTTGTGTTGGCTATGCCAGTCCAAAATTTGACTTGAAGAATTATTTTAATGTTGTTTGGAATTGAATGTTGGGAGGGCTCAGCTGAGTTGCTGCCTCTTATCTGATATCTTGCCTTCCGAGATCACCCCTTCTCAGTCTTCTTTGCTGGATCAACATGCAGATCATGTCTTCTAACCGTCAATGTTCCACAGTGTTCTATCCTGGACCCTCTTCTCTTATCTCTCTTATACTACCTGATCAGTTTGTGATCTCATCAACTCCCATGAATTTAATTACCAACTTTATGTTACTGATTTTCAAATCTACCTATCCTGTCTTAACCTCTCTGCTGACCTCCAATGTCACACCTGTAACTATCTTTCAGGCATCTCAAGCTGACTGTCCAGTGGACACATCACTCAAACACCCTCCCTCCCCCTCCCTCTCCCTCTTTTTTTCCTGTCTCTCTATTTATATGTATATATACATATATGCACACACATGCAGGCATGTGCACATATAGACACATATGTATTGTACATATGTGTCTCTATATACATACACATATATACATACCTATACAGATATACACATACATATACATACACACATCTATCTGTCTGTCGGTCTGTCTATCGATCTATCTATCTATATCTCCAAAACTGAGCTCATCATCTCTCCACCCTCTCTGTCTCTCTGACTTATAACCTAAGTGTCATCCTTCACTCCTCACTATCTCTCACTCCCATATCCAAGTTGTTGCCATGACCTGTCAATTTCACCTTTGCGACATTTTTCACATATTCCCCTTCTCTTCTCTGGTATTGCCTGCACTCTGGTGCAGACCTTCATATCATATTGCATGTTTGCAATAGCCTATTGATGGGTCTACCTGCCTCAAGTCTCTTCACATTCCAATCCATCCTCCATTCAGTCATCAAAGAGATTTTCTTAAGGCACGGGTCCAGCTATGTCACCTTGCTACACAATAAGCACCAGTGGCTTCCTGTCATCTCCACAATCAAGTACAAAATTCTGTTTGCTATTCAAAGCCCTTCATAACCTTCATACCCTTTTCTTTCCAGTATTCTTATACCTTACTCTCTTGCCATATGCCTCCTGGCTCTTCGAGGAAGAAGACACTCAATTTCTTAGCTCTGGGCGTTTTCTTTATCTTCCATGCCTCTCTTATCATCTTTCCCTCCTGGGCTTCCTTTAAATTCCAACTAAAATCCTATGTTCTACAGGAAGCCTGTCCCACCTCCTTTTAAGTCCAGTGGTTTCCCTCTTTATTATTTCCTCTTTATCCTATATACAGCTTGTTCGTACCTATTTGTTGACTTGTTGTTTCATCTATTAGACTGTGAATTCCTTAAGGGCAGAGGCTGTCTTTTCCCTCTTTTTGTATCCCCAGTGTTTAGCACAGTGCCTGGGATATAGCTAATGTTTAATACATGTTTCTGAACTGCCATTTTTATAACATATTGAGGTATGTGATGCCCTTACATGCCTGATCTCATTTGAGCCTTACAGTGACCTTATGAAATAGATACTAAGTTTTCTTACTACTCTCACTTTGCAGAAAAGGAAATTGAGGCTACAAGAAGTTGAATGATCATGGTCACATGGTCTTATAAGTAGGATTTCAAACTTAGTTTTTCCTAACTTTAAGTACCATAACACCTCTCATAAATGAATGAATAAATGAATGCCTCCAAATGAATCTCCAGAATGAAATTGCCTTTCTAGAAAAGCTTGGACAAATCAAATCCATAGTACCTTAGAAAGTCAGAGCTGAAAAGGAGACAATTTATACAACCACCTCATTTTATTTTATTTTCCAGCTACTAACAGCAAGAACTCCTAGTTTCCTTTTTTTTTAAAAAATTGTTTCTTTTTGGTTAAATGCATTGCTATATTTTGTTTTGATACAAAAGACACTTCCCAACAAATACCCCAATGGTTCCCCCCACAACCCCTGACCTTACTAAGTACATTCTTTATAAACAAGTCTATTGACAGAAAGGAAGGATATGACTTGGTTTTGACAGTATCCTACTAAACTTGATTTGTAGCTTCTAGATTAGACTTTATTTACATCATTACGTTTGTTTTTTTTCTGATTCTGTCTTCTTTACCCTGGGTCACTCCATACAAGCCTTCCCAATTTCCTCTGAATTCTTTGCATTTGTTGTTCCTTATAGTGAAGTAATATTTGATTACATTCATAAACCATAATTTGCTCAGCCATTCCCTCCATCTTCGGGATCACCTTTTGCTTCCATTTTTTAATTACAAATAATGATGCTGTGGACCTTTTTGTAAGTGTAGGCCTTTTCTTGCCGTCAAGAACCTTCTCGGGATATAGTCCCAGAGGTAGAATCTCCGGGTTGAAGGACATGAGCAATTTAATCACTTTTCTTGCATAATTCCAAATTATTTTTCCAAATAGATGAACTAATTCAAAACTCTATTCACAATGAATAATTGTGTCTGTCTTCCCATAATCCTTCTAATAATGAGTTTTACATCTTTTAGCATCTTTGTAGCGTTATGGGTATGAAGTAATAGCTCGTGTTTGTTTTAATTTACATTTCCCGATTATCCATAACTTTGATAATTTCCATCTGTAGTTATCGATAGTTTATATATTATATATATAGATATATCTGTTGATATATAGTATATACTAGTATATATTATAATTATATATGTAACTACATAGATAGGTACAGAGTTTCTTTTGAAAAGTCATTGTTGTCTACTTGTCCCAATATTGAGTAATGACTGTTAATCTTTTAAGCCTGAATTAATTCCACATTGATTTTGGATGTCAGCCTGATAAAAGTCTGAAGTCCGAAGTCTATGGTGAATTGATATCTCATTTAACAAGTTACAACATTGAGGCTCAGAGAAGGCCACTGACTTTCTATGGTTGCACAGCTAGTTAGTTGCGAAGCCAAGTATAGAGTTCAGGTCTCTGGCTTGTATTGGGCAGTAGTGCTTCTACTATTATGATATCCCAAAATTTCATAGGTTCATTCTCAGAGTTAGAAGAATCCCCAGATATCACATAGTCCAACTCCTAACTGACTAGGAATCCTTTCTTGAACATCTCCCCCAAAGTAGTCATCTAGCCTCCCTTTGACACCCTTCTGTTACGGAGAGCTGACTATTCCCTTCCAGCATGGTTCCCTTTATAACAGCTCTCATTTTTGTTTTTTTTTTTAATGAATTCTAAATCTGCCTCTTTGCAGATTCTACCTATTGGCCCTACTTGTGCTTCCTGGGGCCAAGCAGAATAATTCGAATTTCTTTTCCATATGACAGGCCTTCACGCACTTCAGGGCAACTATCATGTAATATCTAAAGCCTTTTCTTCTCCAGACAAAACATCTCCTCATACAACTGTCAGAACCCAGGACCCAAGAGAAGCATTCTCCCGAGTAATGATGGGCAGCAAGGAGACAGCATAAGTCAACTGAATCCCAGAAGTGCTTTCTTTAGCTGAATTTCTTTCTGGGGAAGTTCCATCCTACCTCATGTGTCAGTTTTCCCTGTATACTGGAATCTAGCCAGTCCATCTCCTTAGGCCTTAACGTTCCAAACAGATTTTCTATTTCTTTCTCTCTGATTTGGAATCAATTTTCACATTAGTTAGGCAACTCTATTTTGCTCATCTCCTGCATTCACTGGTATTGTTGGCTTCCTCACTATTCAAGGCTGGTGAGGTGGAATCACTCTGATTCATCTCTGTGGCTGATGTAATAAGATGGGCTGACTGCTATCTGTGTGGGATCTTTGACCATGCAAATCCTGGGCAGTTATTTCCCCACTGTTTCTAGCCTCTGAGAACAGGGAAAGAAAGCGCATACAGGAAGACAGGAGTGAGTCAGAGATTGCCTGTCTAGTTTAACCTAAATTGTTTCAGTGGTGGTCTCTGTCTGAAGCAGGCAAGGTAAAATACCTATAATTCCAGATGCCTGGACTGAGGTTTAGGCTACTGAAATAGCTTCTGATTTTTTTTTTAACTGAAACTGTGCAAACTCCCCTGTGAGGCAGCTTTCCTGCTCCACACTCAAGGGTATCACATCAGATTTTTAGGACCTTTCAGGGTAGAGAAGTCACAACATTCCCTTCCTCCAATAGAACTGTAAGCTTCCTAAGGGCAGAGACTGAGTTTTGTCCAGCACAGGGCCTTGCCCACAGTAGGCACATCAATTGAAAGATGTCTCTGACAGGTTGTGAGAAATCTTTTCTAGAGTTTTGTCTCAGAAACTCAGAAATGAGATGACCAATCAATGATATCACTGTGCTTTGTCGTGGATTCACTTTAGTCCTGTTATGTCAGGACTTCATTTATAGGTTCTGTGATGTTAATTATTTCAAAAGCTAGAAAGGATGAAGAAATTGCAGGATTGAGACAAGTTTCATAATTTTTCCAGATCATACAGCTAGTTAGAATGATTGATTCTTACGCTCAGAAAGGATTGCAGTTTAGAGTTATCAAAAGAGTGAATGTTTTCTCCATTATGTCTGGGGTCATCCAATCTTCACTTGAATACCTACAGTGTCAGAAAACTCATTATCTACTGAGGAATCCCATTTATTTTTGAACAGTTTTCATTCATTCATTCAAAAGCATGAAGGGAAAAAGGAAGGAAATGAGCATTTATTGGGTAAAGTATTCAAATTGTAGTCTAAAGATCTTGTTGCCAATTTCTGAAACATAGGCCCAATTCTAAAACATATTATTACAGGGATGGTTCATGAAAATCTAGGAAAGAAACAACGATTACCTATTCTAGACTAGGTCATGGCAGACTAACCTCACTTCATTTTTGATAGATTTACTAGAAAGTAAATTGGGTTCATATGATAAACAGAGTAGAAATGCATTTCACCAAAGCACTTGACAAAATCTGTCATGTTACCCCTGTGAACTGGACAGTAGGATGCTTGGTTAGTTTCCGAACTTGTTGAATGATACCAGATGTAAGACTTGAGTTCAAATGTGACCTCAGACACTTAGGAGCTGTGTGTGAGCCTGGGCAAGTCATTTAATAGCTGTCTGCCTCAGTTTCCTCATCTGTAAAATGGGGATAACAACAGTACCCACCCCCCAGGGTTGTCGTGAGATAGCCATTGTAAAATGTTTAGCACAGGGTCCAGTTCCAGAAACATCCTGAGGGACAAGAGCAGAGGGGCTGAATTGAGTGGGAATAAAATGATTGATTTTAAAGAAATTAATTGGGATAAGTATAACTGTCTATACTTGGATTTAAAAAAAAAATCCACTGCACAAGTACAGGATTGGGTAGACATAGTTATTTTTGTGAAAAAAAATCAACACAACTGCTTATGACATGGCAGGTCAAAAGGCCAATGCAACATTAGGCTACGTTAAGAGAGCCAGGGTTCAGAAATGAAGGAGGGGATAATTTCTAGCTGATAGTAATCGAGGTTAGATAGACCATTTCTAATCCAATGCAATCCAATAAACATTTATTAAGCACCTACTGTGTGCCAGGCACTGGGCTAACTAAGCACTGGAAATGCAATCAATAAAGAGAGACAGTCTCTGCCCTGAAGGCACTTATAATCTAATGAGGGAGAGGGCAGGGAAGCAGGGTCAGGGGACACCAAGGGGCAGTAGTCTTGTTCTTTGTAACTGAATCCAGACCAAGTGGCAGATGCAAAGTAGAGTAAGAGGAGGGAGGTGGTGTCAGTCAAGGCTTCCATATTGTTTCGGTTCTGGTTGCCACATTTTAGGAAGGATATTGATTCATTGGAGAGCACCCAGAGGAGGGTGATGTGAATGGAGAGCGAACTGGAAGCAAAGCCTCATGAGCATAAGTCAAAGGAAGTGGGAATAATTTCCCTGGAAAAGGAGCAGACTGAGGTTACTGCCTGTGAATATTTAACGGAATGTCTAGTGAAACAGAATTAATCTTGCTTTGCTTGATCCCAGAGGGCAGAGCTAAAGCAATGGGTAGAGTTAATAAAGAGGTGTTTGAGGTTCAATAGAAGGCAAAACTTCTTAACAATTAAACCCTTCTACAAGCAGAATGGGCCAACGTAGGAGGTGGTGAAGTCACCTTTACTGGAGGCTTTCACAGAGGCAGGGAAGTCGCTGGGGGATTCCTATGCAAGTACAGGTTGGTCTAGATGGTGTCTACATTTCATCTGAGCTCTGAGATGACCTCATGGTGGTGACATTGGCCCTCCCTTGACACTGGGCCAGTAGCACTGCCAAGATCTCATCCTACCTGTATCCTGTGATACTAGGAAAAGCGGAAACTGCACCATAACGCCAGCAGGAGAAGGCTGAGCCTTTTTTGGATAAATGCTGAGAGTTGTCTCTTCCCAAACTTTAAATACTGAGAACCCTAGCACAGAGACAGGCCCCAGGGAAGACCATCTGCTGTCAGCGGGTTTGGTCCAGGTTCCTGTCGTCCATCCTACTGGTGGTGGCAAAATTGGAAATCTCTTAGTGTCTGTTTTCAGACTCCCCAGGGATGAAAGCCAAATGAGGTCCAGGATATCCTTGATATGGAGATCATTAATGCTGAGTATGGGCTGCTTCTTCCCACCTTACTCTACCCCAGTTCCAGTTGGCATATCTCCAAAACTGGGGAAGGAAAGTATCATTCTGAGGATGGGGTACTGAAAAATAGAAGCACTGATGAATGGATGAGGAGGGAAATGAGCAGTCAAGAAAACAATTTATATAGTAACAACTACACTAAAAACAAATAAGTTCGAAAAACTTAAGTACTTTGATTAAAGCGAGGACCAGCTATGACTCCAGGGAAGCATCGATGAAGCCTGCTACCTGCCTCCTGACAGAGGTGATAAACACAGGGTGAAGAATGAGAAACTTATTTATGGCCATGACCAATGTGGGAATTGGTTTTGCTTGACAATGCTTATATGTTACAGGGGTTTGTTTGTTTTCAATGGTTGGGGTAGAGTGGGAAAGTTGATTTTTGTTAATTGAAGAAATAAAACAATTTAAATAAATAGAAGCACTGATCCTGCCATCCTTGGACTGCCACATTTCTAACACTGAGGAGGAGAAGTTCTGTGCTGGGGGTGAGGCAGATGAACACACTGGCAGACAGAAGCACTGACTCTGTCCTGCCCTTGAAGTGTGATAAGCTCATCAGGCAAAGCTTGGCATTAGGAAAGTAGGAAGGATCCAGGTGTCTGACCAAACAGTTGTTATTTATCCAGTTGGGGAAGATGGTCCTGTTGGTTTGGAACGAAAGTGGGGAAGAAATACATGGGAGCCAGCAGGCTGAGGGAGGGATATTCCGCAAAGTGACAAGGTCAGGGGCCAAGTCCAGGGACTATCTGCTGAGCAGTCTCAGATTCTACCTAGTAAAAGGCCTCAGTGTCTTCTGGAGTTCTGTTATAACCACAGATCAGTCTGTGGTTACTATCTTTTTCCTAGGAATGACCCAGGAGGAATGTAGGAAATCTTTCTATTCTGGGCAAGCAAGTAGGATCTATAATAAAGGATAGATGGACCAAATTCTTCAAACTATCTTTGTGCCACAGCAAACCTTTCAAGAACACAATCTGATTATAGAATTCTTCACATATGTTAAATGTAGTTAACCATAAATTAAAGGGAAGTTCTAGTGATAATTTGTTTAGAATTTCTAAAGGCCCTTTACAAGATTCCACTCCAAAGGTTAAAAAAAAAATGAATCAACATGAGATTAAGGGTGCTGATTTGTCATAAATGAGTTAAGAAAACAAAAGGTAGGGATGAATGGGCCTTGAATGTAGAAATATGAAAAATCTAGTACAGGGATAGGGAACTTGCAGCCTCGAATGTGACCTTTTGACTGAGTCCAAGTTTTACAGAACAAATCCTTTTATTAAGGGATTCATTCTATGGAGTTTGGATTCAGTTAAAGGCCTACACTTGAGGACCTAGAGGGTCATATGTGACCTCGAGGTCGCAGGTTTCCTACCTCTGATCTAGTAGTGCCTTAGGGAGAGGTGCCAAGATGGGTTCTCATTATATATTGGTTAAGATACAAACTGTAATTTGGCAGTTCAAGATCCTCTGCAATTTATCCCCAAACTAATGATCTAACTTTGTGTTCTCCTTCAGTAACTCCATCCAGCCTGGTCTCCTTGAACACTGCCCATGCTCTTCTCTGGCCTATGTAACCTTTGTTTCTACTTTTCTCCTCTGAATCTTCTCTTTGCTTTGTTGAGCCTGACCATGTCACAATTCCCTTTCCCCTATCCAATAAACTCCAATGGCTCCCTATTACCTTTAGAATCAAATATAAAATTCTGTTTGGATTTTAAAGCTCTTTATAACTTTTTCCTTTCCTACCTTTTGAGTCTTCTTACACCTTACTCTTGTCCACATACTCTGCCATCCAAGGACACTTACTCCTTTACTGTTCTTTGCACTCAAAATTTCATCTTCAGATACCAAGTATTTTCTTTTCTTTTCTTTTCTTTTTTTTGATATTTTATTTCCCCTCCCCCCATTACATGTAAAAACAGTTTCAAATTTTGAGTTCCAAGCTCCATCTCTCCTCTCCTCCCCTGGTTGAGAAGACAAACCATGTGACATAGCTTATATATGCGTAGTCATGCAAAACACATTTCCACGTAAGTCACACCGTGAAAAAAAACACAGACAACCCTCCCCCTGCAAGAAAAAAATAATAAAGAAAAGTATCTTCGATCTGCATTCAGGCTCCACCAGTCCTTTCTGTAGAGATGGGCAGCATCTTTCATCATAAGTTCTGGGCATTTTTATTGGTCATGTCAGGAACTCTCTCCTTCAGCACTACCTCCTAGATTCCCTGACTTACAGTATGTACCATTTTGCAAAGTCGCAAACTAGCTTGTAGTATTAACTAATGATTCCATTGAATATTTTTCCTCCCCATTGAGACTACAAGCTCCCTGAGGAGAGGAACCATGTCTCATGTCTCTTTTGCAATCCAGTAGACATTCATTGAAATGCCCCATATTATCTGATTGTGTGTGTGTGTGTGTGTGTGTGTGTGTGTGTGTGTGTGTGTGAGACAGTACGGCAGAATACCTTGGAAGAAAGAGACAGAATGAGTGTTTCCCTCCCCATCCTGCCTCACTTTTAAGCTCATAACCTAATGGGGGACAAGAATATACTTGTAGAAGCAGTGACAGAAAGAATTGCCAAACCAAATTTCATGATTGGGTAGACTAGCCCATCCAATATTAAAGGAATTAAGCTGATTGGCTGGACTGATCTGAAGTTTGTATGGTTCAAATTTTAAAAGCTCATAATCAAATTTTGATCTGTCTCACTGGATTCACAACTAATAGCTTCTTTTTATTTGAAGAATGTTTAAGGATGAATGATGGATTTTCTAATTACCTTGTAAGTTTCTTCATGAATATTCTTTTACTTAAAAAATTTTTATTGATGCCTTGCTTTTTACATCAAAATTCCCCCTAGTATTTTTCTCTCATCTTCTTGGAGAATTTTCCCATATAATAAGTCATATTTTTAAAGAAAAAGGAAAAGAAAGGAAGAAGAGAAGAAAATTCACTGATATAGCTAAAAAGACTGAAAATGTACACAATATAGGCCACCTATGAACCTCCCTCCTTTCCACGGGGTTCATGGCGGGGGTGTCTTCTTAGAAATCCTTACTGGAGCCATGGTCTGCTCTTTGACATCTTTGCAGCCTTAACTTTCCATTGTTTTGTGGTGGTTTTTTCTGTTTGCTTTATAGTCATTGTGTTTTCTTGGCCCCACCAATTTCACTTTGCGTCGGTTCAAGCAGACATTTCCATGCTTCTGTGTGATTATCTTATTCATCATTGCCTATAGCACAGTATTCCATTCGTGTGTCACAATTTGTTGTTTTAAAAATTATTGGTATTATTTGTTTTTACATTCCATTTATTTCTATCTATATTCCTCATGCCTCCCTTATAATACCTTCTCACAAAGAACAGAAAAGAGAGAAAAAACAGGTTAACAAACCAAATGCCTTATCCAGTAAGTCTGATAGGAAATGTCTACCACGTCTGCACAGAAAGAAGAGAGGTGAATTTTCTGTCTTTTCTGTAAAACCAAGTTTCTTGTTCATTATGATTACCTAGCGTTCAAATTTGGTTGTGTTTTTTTT
>JAQQSK010006402.1:0-14447 GCA_028658325.1 Potorous gilbertii
TCTATATTTGTGTGGAAAGCATTTTGCAATTATGGTCATATAGTGTGTAGGTTTGTCTTGGAAGATTGACTCTCACTTAAGTGGCCTGTACTTATGTTAAATGGATTTTCTCTTTTTATCTCTTCCTGGTGGATTTTCTTCAAAGCATATAGAAATTCTGGTGATTTATGTGGGCTTATTTTATATCCTACAACTTTGCTGAAATTGTTCATTATTTTGAATAGTTTTTTAGTTAGTTTTCTAGGGTTCCTTAAATATGCCATCATATCATCTGTTTCCTCCATTGTCTATTTTTAATTTCTTCATTTTTTCTTCTTTTATTGCTATAACTAGCATTTCTAATACAATATTGAATAATAGTGGTTATAATAAACAAGTTTGCTTCTTCACTCCTGATCTTATCAGTTTATCCTGATCTTCAAGTTTATCCCCACTACATATAATGCATGTCTTTGATTTGAGATAGAAACTACTTATTATTTTAAGAAAGACTCCCTTGATTCTTATGCTTTCCAGTGTTTCTTACCAGAATAGGTATTGTGTTTTATCAAAGACTTTTTCTACAACTATTGATATAATCATGTTTTTTGTTACTGTCATTGATTGGTTATTTTCCTGATCCTGAACTAGCCCTGCATTCCTTGTATAAATCCCATCTGTTCATAGTGTATGATCTTTATTCTGTATTGCTGTAATCTCTCTGCAAGTATTTTATTTAAAATTTCTGCCTTGATATTCATTAAGGAAATTGGTTAATACTTTTCTTTCTCTGTGTTCTTCCTGATTTAGACATAAATTTGTGTCATGAAACATTTTGTTGGGCTCCTTTAACTATTTATTTTTTCTAATAGTTTCTATGGTATTGGAATTAATTGTTCTTTCGGTGTTTGGTAGAATTTAATTGTCAATCCATCAGTTCCTGGGGATTTTTCTTAGGGAGTTAATTGATACTTTGTTCAATTTATTTTTCTAAGATAGAGCTATTTAAGTAGTCTATTTCCTTTCTGCCGGTGTGGACAGTTTATATTTTCAGAAATATTCATTCATATCACTTTAATTGAGCAAAATAACTCCTAACAATTGCTTTAATTTTGGCCACATTAGTGGTACATTCACCTTTTTCATTTTTGATACTAATAATTTATAATTTTCCTCTTTCTTTTTTAATCAAGTTAACTAATAATTTATTTATTTTATTGGGTTGGACTTTTTTTAAATGAAATTAGCTCCTAATCTGTTTTATTAGTTCCATGGTTTTTTTAACTTTCTATTTTATTATTCTCTTCTTTGATTTTCAGGATTTCCATTTTGGTGTTTAATGGAGGATTTTTAATTTGTTCTTTTCTAGTTTCTTTTAATTATATGCTCAATTCCTTGATCTGCTCTTTCTCTCTTATATTGATGTGCACAGTCAGAGGCATAAATTTTCCCCTAAGTACTACATTTGCTACATTCCACAAATTTTAGAATGTTGTTTTCTTGTCATTCTTTTTAATGAAATTATTTGTTATTTCTAGGATTTATTCTTTGACCTATTCATTCTACAGGAATAGATTGTTTAATTTCCAATTAGCTTTTAATTCATGCTTCCATAGTCTTTTACAAAATGTAGTTTTTATTCCATTATGGTCTGAAGAAGGTACATTTAATATTTCTGCTTTTCTGCATTTGGTTGTAAGGTTTTTGTGCCCTAATACGTGGTCAGTTTTTAGGAAGGTGCCACAATCAGTTGGAAAATGTATACTCCTTTCTATTCCAATTCAGTTTTCTTCAAAGGTCTATTCTATCTAAGCTAAGATTCTATTCATCTCTGCGACTTCTTTTTATTTATTTTGTGGTTTGATTTATCTAGTTCTGAGAAGGGAAAGTTTAGATTCCTCAAAACAATAGTTTTACTGTCAATTTTCTCCTGTAATTCATTTAACTTTTCCTTTAAGAATCTGGATGCTATGCCACTTGGTACACGTCATTGTCTATGGTTCTTTTCAGCAAGATGTAATTTCCCTTTTTTATCCCTTTTAATGAGGTGTATTTTTGCTTTTCCTTTGTCTGAGATCGTGATTATTAATCTTGACTCTTTAATTACAGCTAAAGCATAATATATTCTGCTCCAGCCCCTTGGTTTTACTCTGTGTGTGTGTGACTCTGTTTCAAGCGTGTTTCTTGTAAAAAACATATTGTTGCGTTCTGATTTCTAATCCATTCTGCTATGTGCTTCTCTTTCTTGTTCATCCTATTCACAGTTATGATTACTTAACTGTGCATTTCCCTCCATTTTTTTAAATTTATCTTTCTCTTTTTATCCTGTCCCTCCTCTAAATCCTATTTTTTTTTTGCTACTGACCACTCCCTTCTTTCATCTGTGCTCCCTTTTAACTCCTACTCCCCAACTCCTTCTCCTCCTACTTCTCTGTTGGGTAAGATAGATTTCTATTATCAATTGAATATATGCATATTTTCCCCTTTTTGAATCAATTTAAATGTGAGTGAGGTTCATATGTTGTCCCTCCCCACAACCATTTCCCCTTATGCTGTATACTGCAAAAATAATTTTTCCCGTTCTTTCTCTTCCTTCTTTCTTTTTCTAGGCCATAACTTTTCTTCTTACCCATCTATTTGTTTAAATGTCATCCCAAGATAATAGATTCACTCCTTCACCTTCCTCCTATGTAGAATTTTTCTAACTTCTAATAAAGTACTTAGAAAATATATGTATCATCTTCCCATATAGAAGGTAAGCAGTTTAACCCTATTCAGTACCTTATGATCTTTCTTTCATGTTTACCTTTTTATGCTTCTCTTGAGACTTATAGTAATTGTTTTTCTTTTACCCAGGAACCTGGAAGGTCTTCCCCTCCCCATTTGATTTTGCAGGGATTAAAGGGTCTATCCCTTGAGTAACTACTAAAGAAGTCTATTCATTGAATGGGTGTATCTCACTCGATGTAAGAATGTGATAAGACATTAGCCTGAAAGGGCGAGGGTCTCACATTGCATCCTGCGTCATCTCTAGTTGTCCTGATGAATGTCAGGCCACTGAACCTAGATGTCTCAAAAGAAGAAAATGAGGTTTGTGACCTTGCACAGCCCTCCCTCACTCAAATCAAAGTCAACTGCAAGTCATGTCATCATTTTGATGTCATGGTCCTCTCAAGAATGAAGAACAAACACAACAACACTATTTGAAAGTCAATTTTATTTTCAGCTTTGGTCCTTTCATTAGGAATGCTGAAAAGTCTTCTATTTCATTAAATATCCATTTTTTTCCTTGACAGATTAGACTCAGTTTTTCTAGGTAGGTTATTCTTGGTTGTGACCCCAGCCCCTTTGCCTTCTGGAATATCACATGCCAAGTTCTCCACTTCTTTAGGTGGTAGCTGCTAAATCTTGTGTGATCATGACTGTGAATCCATGGTTTTTAATGACATATATCTTGCTGCTCAAAGTATTTTCTCTTTGACCTTGAAGTTCTACAATTTGGCTATAATATTCCTGGGAATTTTCATTTTGGGATGTCCTGATAGTGATTAGTAAATCCTTTCTATTTCTATTTTACCCTGTGGTCCTAGGTTTGGGAGAAGTTTTCCTTAATATTTTCTTGAAATACAATGTCTAGGCTCTTTCTTTGATCATAGCTTTCAGGTAATCCATTAATCCTTAAATTCTCTCTCCTCTCAGGTCTGTTGTTTTTTTTTTCTGAATGAGTTAATTCACATTTTCTTTTTTTATATTCTTTTGATTTCATTTCATTGTTTCTTGATGTCCCATGAAATAATTAGCTTTGCCTTGCCCAATTCTGATTTTTAAGGAATTGTTTTCTTCAGTGAGCTTTTATACCTCTTTCTTCATTTGGCCAATTATGGTTTTTAGGGAGTTATTTTCATCAGTGAAGTTTTATAACTCTTTTTGTGTTTGGCCAATTCTAGTTTTTTAAGGCTTTACTTTCTAAGGATTTCCGGTGTCTCTTTTACCAAACTGTTTTCTTTTCACAATTTTCTTCCTTGGTTTCCATTTCTTTATCTAGTTTTTCCTCTACCACTCTTATTTGATTTGGAAAAATTTTTTTGGCTATTCCAGAAATTCTTGTTGAGCTTGTATTCAATTCACTTCTTTTCAGTCTTTGCTTGTAACTGTTTTGACTTCGTCTTCTAAGTCTGTGTCTTATTCTTCACTGCCATCATAGTAGTTTTTTTTATGATTAGGTTCTTTGTTGTTGTTTGCTCATTTTTCCACTCTATTTCTTGCTTTGGAACTTTATGTTAATATTGGGCTCTGTACCTGATGGAGAAGGAAGGGGTGGGGTTTGTCTCAAGCTTTTGGCTTTCTTCCACTGCAAATTTTCAGAGCTAGTTTTGGAGAGTTGGAAGCTTTCAGTGCTTCCCAGGTGGCGTGATCTAGAAAAAGATTTGGTCACTGTTCTCTTCTTCTGCACTCTGTTCCTTACCCAAGAAGGGCCCTTTATCCCTTGAGATTGCAACTGATACAGCTCCTCAGGGGCCCTCCTCTTCTTGGACCAGAAATGATACTGTTTCTCAGGGTCACTGAACCTATGGGGTAGGAAGTGATACCTCAGGGTTTCTACTCCGATTTAACTGAAAGAGGTCTTCTCCAGAGGAGTGGGTACATGCAATGGAGTTGCCAAATAGCATCTTGTCCTGTATCCAGTACTAGCACAGGGGCACCCTGTAATCTCTTTCTGATCAATTGCCAAGTTCCCTTACCATCTCTGTCCTGTGAGCTCTCAAAGCTGCTACTGCTTCTGTCACCATCACCTAGTTCCACAACTGGTGTTTTGTCCACATAGTCTCCAAGCTAGCTTCCATTCCCATGTCACAGATCTCTAAGTTGTTGTGGGTTGGAAGAATGACTCACTCCAACCTTTTATTGGCTCTGCCACTCCAGATTTCAATTTAAGGGACTATTTTATGTTTGTAGATAAATGTTGGGAGAGCTCAGCTGAGTGGTTCTGTACTCTCTTGGCTCCACCCCCATAACACTTTAACAGTTTTAATATGTTAAAATTTCACTAAAACTTTTGGGACAATCTTTTATGTATTTAGCCTCCATCTCCCACGTTTGTGAGGATCAAATGACATAATAGATGTAAAGCGCTCTACAAACCTTAAATATTTGCTATTATTGCTATTGCATTTGAATTTATTGTTTTGTACTATAGTTATTGTTTAGAGTATGCCATACTATGATTTATAGCACACAATATGTAACATGAAACATTATTCACATTTTATAGTTTCATAGTATTACAATATTTGCATTAACTTGTATTTGTAAAATTATTTTGGTCCACAATTTAGTTATCTTGAAAGGCATGCTTATAAAAGTTTTTCACTGACTCCCTGAGCTGTTATGAGTTTCTTGTACCATAGTTGTTTTGGCCAAGTCCAAATCCATTGTTTCCCATTGCTAAAGGCCTTGATTATTCTAGTAACCTTTCATTCTTCCATTATAATTGGTGGTTGCTCCAGGATTCCATCTGTTTCAGTATCCTTGCCTTCTAGCCCACATTTCATCAGTGTTATTATTGTTGGTTTCACAGGTTTGCTCTTACTGCTAATTCAGAAGAATCTGATCTCAGCACATTATAACATGATGAGAGGTTTTAGCCAAGTATAAAAATCAGTTTCAGTCATATCTGTATTCATGATCCTGGTCAGTACTGAGGAATAAGGTAGAAATGTTCACCTCCCCAGGGTTACCACCCTAGATCACCTACACACTGAAAAGGGAGTCCATAATGACAAGCAGAACCTTGTGATCACTCTTGGAGTGATGGATCTCCCAGATCCCACTCCACTCCACTGCATGAGATTTAGTAAGAAATGAAGAGTACCACTGAAAATCACAGTGGGTGAGCACCCTGGAGCCAATTTATTGTACCAAGGGGCATTGGTTCTTGTCACAAGGATGATAAATGACAGATGAACTTACAGAAAGGATTCCACAGGAACACAAACATCTGAACCAATGTTGATTCAATGAGCCAATCAATGGTCCAAATGCTTGGGCAAAAATGGAAGAAGTAAGTTTTACAAGGAGGTTATATTAGTCTTTAGTGAACCTATACCCCCATGCTATCAATCATCAATGGATGGGAATGGAAGAGAATCTAGTTTTGAGATAGGTACCTCCCATTTAGAATGAATAACCAGGTCCTATATTAATTCTAGTGTAAGAGGAATTCCCAGGTCCTTTCATGTGTACTTGAGATAAATCTAGGATGATAACTGACCTCAGAGTCATAGCCCTGAATACTCACATTCATCTAGTCTGTCTGACAGAGTCACATTCACCACAGTATCAAAAATAGAATTGGAAGGGACTTCAGAGGTCAATTAATCTAAAACTCTTAATTTATAGATGAGGAAACAGAGGTTCAGGGAGATTAAGTTATTTGTCCAAGGTCACACAGGCAGCAAGCACCAAAGTCCAAGGCAGGATTTAAACCTAGGTTCTCTAACTCACAAGCCAAGAACGCATTAGTTCTTGTGATGTTTCTGATAGATAAATGGATGGAGAGATAGATGGACAGGCAGATAGATAGTCACTATGCTTATCACTATAATTTATTAGTTACCAGAGTTGCCTCCCCACCCAGGGACAGGAGACATATAGCAAAAAGGACAAGGAGTGAAAAAAATTAAGGGAAAAAACAATAAAGTGATGCTGAGAACCAGGGACAATAGAATCTCTTTCATGAGTCAACTTTTTTTTCCAATGGCAAAATTCTATAATATGAAGTAGGGCCTCTCTATTCACATAGATATGAACTACAGGAAATGATGGTGGCAATAATTTACAAAGTGCCCACCTCAGAGGAATCTGGGACACCATGAAAATAATAAATACAAAATAGACCAAACTGGGCATGCTGCCCAGACTACCAGCCATCCAGCCACATGGAAAAAAAATACATGAAACAAACGGCAAACTGAAGCAAAAACCAAAAAGAATAGAGAGAAGCTGAAATATGTGAATGTACTGCTTTATTTACTACAGTCCTAAATCAAAGAGAATGCAAATGTTCCTTTGAGTTTTCCTAGTGGAAGAATTCTAAGCTGGATGGACTATATACTCCTTAAGGATGGGATCCAGGTCCAAAGGCCTTTACTAGATACGATGCTAGCAAGGAGTTATTAGCCAAGGAGCCTCGGATCCTTCCTCAAAAGCTTTATTACTGGTCCACAAGAGCTTTAAGAAGCAAGGATAAGATAGTCCCCTTCAGATGGAGCTAAGGAAAGGTCCCACAAAGACAATGCTCCTTTTTCAAACTCTAGCAACCTCTGCTGTTCCCTTGACCTATTCTGATGTCCTGTTACAGAGGAAACCCAGAGATTTCCAGGACAATGTCAGTATAGTTCAAGTTCTGGCAGCTCACCAAGTTGGAATGGTTTCTAATATGAGTCCAGGGAAAATACAGTATTTATTTGCTTTATATTTATGCTATACATATATATATATATACACTCATATAAAAATATATGTATATATATAATTCATATGTATGTTATATTTACTTGTAGTATGCCTCTTAGAATGGAAGCTTGTTTTGAGAGAGGATTGTTTCATTCTTTGTATTTGTATCCCCAGCACCTAGTATACTGTCTGACACACAGTAAGTGCTTCCTGCGTACTTGTTGATTAGATAATTGTTGTTCAAGTGCTACCTTACTACATGCAGAAAGGTTCATTAGCAGAAGTTTGACCACCCAGTGATAGACTAGGATGAATTAGAGTAGAAAGGTAGTAGGTTTTGGAGGGGAAACTTAGAAGGTTGATGGTCAACCTTCTGGCAAAGGAACTCTCTGCATTAGTAGACTACCACTTGAATAAAGATCAATTAGCAGATACTTAGGAAGCACTACTATGTGTCAGACTAGGCACTGAGGATGTGAGTACAAATTAATGAAGACCACATACTAAGACATAAAAGGCTATGAACTTAATTGGAGAAAAAAGGCAATCGACCGGTAAAATAGTGGGTGTTCAAAGTATGAGAGCTAGCATCGACTACCAGAACTAATATCTTTGTTGAGTAAAATTAGCATTATCAGTGAGCCACAAACCTATATATCATGAACACATGAGAGGGAAAACTACTTCATTCAAGGGATACTGCATATCCCATCAGCAGGTATGCTCAAGACCAGCTAATTTCCAGCAAGAGCGCCAGAATGTGCACCTAATAAAACAGCCTAGTACTTCATGATTACTTTATTTTTTTTTAAACTTCAGAAACACCTGTGTATTTCAGAAACTCCCCTTCAGGACCACATTCTGTACCTAAAGAAGACAAAGTCTGCTGTTCTCTACCATGCTGTCTATGTTGCCAGGAAGCATCAAACCAAATGAATGGGATGAGAGCATATGACAACACAGTCTGTTACCATGTAACTCCCCAGGAGTCATCCTGGGTATACAAGAACTTAGCTACATTAAAAATAAAAAAGGAAACACTTTTCCTCTGCCAGAAGAAATCCATCTACAATTGGCCTCTGAGGATGCCAGGAGGAATTCTATGCAACCATACTGTCCACTGACACAATTGCATCTTCTGGCCGGGAAGGGGCGCGCAGGGGTAAGTTCACATTTCTATAGCCCTTGACAGCTTTGGGACCACTTTTCCTACATCAGCTCTGTGTGGCAGGTCTCTTAGGTAGGTTGCTTTTACTTTAGAGACAAAGAAACTGAGGGAGAAAGAGACAAATGACTTGCCCAAGGTCACACAACCAGAGATAAGACTTCAACCTAGAATCTGTCCCTCCAAAACTAAAGTTCTTTCCATTATACCACAAAGGCCAGGTGGTCTCTGAAGGGAACTTGGTCTTCCAACCATGGTAAAGGTCATTAGTGATAGGATGAATGTCTTATATTGCTAAGGGTGTGCGCCACAGGTGCTCTGATACAACTAGATATTTCTAAACAACTAAAGAGCTCCATAAATATTAAATGGACACAGTCACTACATTCCATAAATACATTATCTTTGTTCCAAGAAGTTAATCTTTAAAGATTTTTTTTAAGAGATCAATACCTAGAAGAATATATACCAAGCATATTGAATTTACAAATGTTCCAGACTTTAATTCCAAAAGCTTTTAAGTGATATTAGTTACTATACTGGATGCAGTCTTTAGGTGGCAGTGACTGTTACTTGATAACTTTAAAATTAGGATATACCTAAACTTGCCAAATTGCCTGACTCAACTGCCAAGTTTTTACAATGCCAAAGACGATGTGGTTTCATTTTATTTGTGTAAAACAGCGACACCTAGTGGCAGGGAAGGCTAATCACAAAAGGGAAAGTTAGAAATGCATTCCCCACCCCCACTTCCACCCCCTGGACACCCATCCATACCCTCATGAGATGGGGAGTAGGAAGATAGGGTGTCTCCATCATATTGCTGCTCCTGTCTGGGATAAATGTTGATTGTCTACTACAAAGTTCAAACTGTGCCTATTCTAGACCTGGTTCAAATGGGATTGAGTGGGATTAATTCAGTGCATTGCAAATACCCTTATCCTATCCTTGCCCCATAAGCTCCCATTTTAATCGCAATCCAAGATTTTTCACATGGCTATCGCTTTCCAGATTGTCAGAATATATCAAAAGAAAAAAAGCTTCCTTGAGGTTCTGGTGAAGAGACTTTGATCAAAGGCTCTAGCATAGTTCCCAAATGGCTAGTTGTGAAGCTATGGCAGCCTAGTAAAACCCTAGCTGTCAGCAGCAGCCTAACTAGCTACTAAAGTGAACCTTTGACGCTTCCAGAAAAAGACTCTTCCTGGAATCACTGATGGCAACAAATCTGAAATGCTAGAGTTGAAGGGTAGAGAGAAACGCCTGTATCCCACAGTACTATCACTACCATGGGCCAGGTATACACTTCCCCAGGGCTTCATTGCATAAGATATAACAACCAAGGCCCTCCTCCATCAAAACTCAGACAGAGTATAGGAAGTAGAATTGAGCTTTGCTTTACTAGTTTAATAAAGGGAAATGCATGTTACAGATGTTACACTTTTGCCATGGTGGAAAAGGCTCTGATTAGAAATCAGAAAGTTAGGAGAGCTAAGTCTGGCTCTGCCATAATAAGCTGTATGACCTTCAGCAAATCTTTCCCCTTTCTGGGCCTTAGAAAGAAATGCCCTAGGCCAGGGGTGGGGAAGTTGAGGCCTCAAGGCCACATGTGGCCCTCTAGGTCCTCAAGTGTGACCCACTGACTGAATCCAAACATCACAGAACTATAAAACTTAGACTCAGTCAAGACTGCACCCAAGGACCTGAAAGGCCACATGTGGCCTTGAGTCTACAGGTT
This sequence comes from Potorous gilbertii, assembly GCA_028658325.1. Taxonomy (NCBI): domain Eukaryota; kingdom Metazoa; phylum Chordata; class Mammalia; order Diprotodontia; family Potoroidae; genus Potorous; species Potorous gilbertii. The sequence continues at coordinate 10,335 of JAQQSK010006402.1, forward strand.
CCCTACCCCTGCCCTAGACCAAGGGACCTTAACCTTTTCTTTTTGTCATGGAGATCTTAGGCAGTCTGATGGAGGCAGCGTACACCCCTTTTTGGAATAATGTTTTTAAATGCATAGGATTTAAAATATATAAGATTGTAAAAAAAAAATTCATATTGAAATATAGTTATCAAAAAAATGTTTTTAAACAAGTTCACAAATCCCAGGTTAAGAATTTCTGCAGATCTAGATAGAAGACAACCTCAACTAAATGTAGCAGCTAGAATGTTTTGCATGTTGTTCTCAAGCTCCTAATCTCTAACATAAGGTCAGATAGGTGAGCTAGATAGATGGTCTCTCAGGTTCCTTCCTGCCTTGACATCAAAAAAATTAGAAAGGGATGATTCATTTTCCAAAGCATATTCCATAAAAGGATTCACAATTGTATTCCTTTAAATAAGCAAGTTCCCTTAGAGAATTTTAAAATTAATTTACATAAATCAACAAATAAGTGATTTGACTTAAACAAGAACATTTTAAAGATAATTCAATTTATATAAACCAATGAACCAATGTTTTGACTTAAACATAATTTTCTGGAATGAATCATTGCTTAAATTGAGGTTTACCATCACATGCAGGTTCCCATGTGCTTTCCTAACCTGTGTTTGCTAGTATTTATGTAGCTGATATTAGATGGTGAGAGTCTCTTTCAGCTTTTTTAAATATAAAAGGGGGTGGGGATTGGGGAAGGTTCATGTATTCCTACCTAGTAAGGAGGTGAGATTTGATCTCTAAGGTTCATTCCAGCATTCACAATCTATGATCTAGTTTGGTTTTTTTTTGGTGGGGGCGGGGGGAGAGTTGTGATATCTAGAGGATAGTTGCCATCATTTTTTCAAAAATAGCCTTTCTTCAGCACAGGTTCCGCTACCCCAATCAAGTGGTAGAGGCAACAACAGTGTCCTCTTCTCTGTATACATTCACAGTGAAAGAAGAATGTAGGAGATGGTATGTTTATATTGGCTATGTACATGTTTCATCTGTCACAGCTGTGTGCTGTACCAAGCATGAAATGCCGCAGCAGTCTCCAGTCATGAGATGTGAGGGTACAATCTGACCACTTGCAGCAATGCCAGGACCAGTGCATCTCCTTGATACCAGACACAGCATTGAGGGAAACAGATGACAAATGAAATGAAGTCAGAGTCACTATTGCAGTCTCTGGTGGGGGCAGGCAAATGTACTCAAGGAGGACCACAGAAGTCCTGGCTTCAAGGACAGGCTGAACCGCAAGGGTAAGCCTGGCTTCAGAACAGTTTCTGTGAACAAGACCTGGGGGTGTTAATGGACTGCAAGCTAAAATGTGCGCCAACATTGTGATTCAGCTGCCAAGAAAGCCAGTGTGATCTAGGCTGCCTAAATAGAGGCTTAGCATCCAGTTCAAAGGAGGTGGTGGGCCAGCTGTCTACTCCTCATGTTAGACAACATCTGAAGCACTGTGTCCAGATAACAGGGCATCACAAAATCAAATCACAGGAGAAATTATGGACAAGTAGCCTGAAGAAAAGAAGTTCTGAGGATACATGATTTCTGTCTTCAAATACTGGAAGCATTCTGATGCAGAAGAGGGAATAGACACATTCTGTTTAGCTCCAGAGGACAGAATGAATACCAAAGAGAAAAAGCTATAAGGAGGAAGATTTCAGGTCAATATATAGGAAATATTTTATTAGTAGAATTTACTAGAATTACCCAAGATAGAATAGGCTGCTTTATGAGAGAATGAGTTCACTTTCAAGGAAAGGATTCAAGAAGAAACTGGGTGGCCACAGAGTATTTTTGCATGGGCTGGGAGGCTGAACTTGATGCCTTTCAAGATTCATCAACCTCTGAAGTCTATCATCAGAAATGATGCCACGTTAACCAGACATCCATAGAGACAATGTCTGAAGAGATAATGGACTACAGCAGTTAAGAGATAACTTCACAAGGAGACCAGGCTGCCAGGTAAAGGGAATGTAAAGGGGCAACGGACAATGGCTGAGGAAGGAAATACCTTCACATTGTTCACACTTACTGGTGTGAACAACCAACAGCAGAACACTGTGAAAGAATCTAGGACATATATCACCATGACTAGGAGCTAAGTAGATGTGCAGGATCACACAGTTTCAGAGTTGGAAGGGACCATGGTGACCTATCCAGTCTAACCCATATTTGACTGAAAGGTGTTCAATCAGAGGCTGGACAACCACTTTTCCAATGAGTTAAAGTCACACTAAACTAAATGTTGAAGGAATGATTCAAACCCAGGTCTCTTGACACTCAATCCAGTGCCTTTCAATATACGATTCTGCTTCTAATTACCTCCATGACCTTGGAAATGACATTGTAAATTCCATCCCATTTTCTTCTCTGTAAAATGAACTAATCAAACACAAGAACCACTGAGGTCTTTTCTGAAGTGTCATATAAAAAGTTAGATTCTTCATGTGCAGGTGACATAGAAACATTGAAAAGAATGCTTAGAACCAAGACCGAGAAAGACGTTTTATAGCCACTAGAAAGAAATGGTCATTAACATCTCATTTTTTTGTGTCTCTGAAAATATCCTCAAGCAAGTAACTTAATCTCTCTGAGACTCAGTTTCCCAATCTGTAAAAGGGGAATAATAGACTGCTTCTTTTACAGGGCTTTTGAGCACTATTACAAAAATATCATTAGATTCACCCCTGTTTGGGCTTCATTTCCTCCCTTCAGTCTTGACTTTATGATTAGTTATTTCAAGATTGTCCTTTTCTCCACCTTCACAGCCACCATTCCCGGACCCTTGATTTTCCATGGTTCCAGTTCTTATGTTAATCCCAATCCCCTTTACCATCTGCCTCCTCTGCTCCTACTCTCAATGCAGAGTGCTGCTGGAGGCACTCACAGAATGGTATAGGTCCAGATCTGGTATTAACCGATAGTATCTGTCCTCCATTGGATCCCCCCAACAGCATGGAAATCTCTGGATTCAGTCTTATTGGCTTGCTATCTTAAGCCCCACAGTAGCAGTTGTGAACCTTGCCCTTCACTTCTCCACTCTAGCTTCTCTGTCTCAGAACTGATTGCTCACTTTCCTGGACTCTCTTGATTTCACCTCTCCACCCCTCAGATTTACTCCATATTCTTTCCTACAACCTCTCATTCCATCAGGTCATGGAGGATACATTATCATCCTTTCTTGACAAATGAACCCGAGGCCCTTGAGTCTCTCCCCACTCTCAAATCTCCCCCCACCCCTCCTCCCCATCATTCCCTTAACAGTGATTTACTGTTTACACAAAGCACTTTGCATACATTTACACGGGTCGTCTTCAGAGCATTTGAGGTAAGTAGTACAAGCATTATATAGTTGAGGAAAATGAGGGTCTGAAAAGGAAAGGAAAATGTCCCAAGTCATTCAATTAAAAAATTACATACCTAGACCTTGCACCTAGGTCTTTCGATTTCAAACTTAATTATTTTTGGTTTTGTTTATCCATTATACCAAGGGCTCTGTCCTTGAAGAACGTAAAACCTTTTCTTCTTGTACATTTTGACAACTACATTTCAATGCAATGGGTTTCTTTTGTACTAATGCATATTTCATTTAAATGTATTATTATTTTATTTTGTTATTTATTAATAATTTAAATATAATTATTTACAATTATATGTATAATGTATTATAATATATAATATTGTATAATTTAAACAATCATAATTAATATAATATATGTAAACAATACGATTTATAATAATTTATTATTTATTTTAAATAAATAAATATTATTTCCATTTATTTCAATTACTTATTTTTAAAGGGGGGTCTATAAGCTTCTCCAGAGTGAGAAAGGGGATGATGATATACATATTACCCCCTGATGCCTTCCAAGGTCTCTCAACCTCTGAAGCTATCCTCAGAAATGATGCCACAATGTGAACCAGTCATAAATAGGGACAAAGTCTGAAAAGACAAAGGACCTAAAGCAGTGAGAGCTAATGACTTCACAAGGAGACCTGCCTTATCTCCTAATATGCTTCATCTTCGATCTCTCTTTCCTAAATTTTCCTTAAGGCCTTCAAAGAGACTCAGGTCTCCCTGAT
>JAQQSK010006403.1:0-14446 GCA_028658325.1 Potorous gilbertii
AGGTACAGGATCAAAAGAGAGAATAGAAACAATGCGGGGCAGGATAGTATGGGGGGAAATACAGTTAGTCTTACACAACACGACTATTATGGAAGTCATTTGCAAAACTACACAGATATGGCCTATATTGAATTGCCTGGCTTCCCAAAGGGAATGGGTGGGGAGGGAGGGATGGGGAGAAGTTGGAACTCAAAGTTTTAGGAACAACTGTTGAGTATTGTTCTTAATACTAGCAAATAAGAAACACAGGTAATGGGGATTAGAGGGCTATCTGTCCCTACTGGACAAAAGAGAAGATGGGGACCAGGGAAGGGAGGGATGACACAAGATAGGGCAGATTGGTGATAGGGGAAATTAGAATGCTCGGTGTTTTCGGGTGGGGGGAGGGGACAAATGTGGAGAAAATTTGGAACCCAAAATTTTGTGAAAATGAATGTAAAAAGTTAAATAAATATATGTATATTAAAAAAAAAAAGAAAGTATACCTTGCACTGCAGATGGGTAGGGGAGAAGACGACAAGTGGGCTGAAGGGGATGATAGAAGGGAGGACAAATGGGAGAAGGAAGTAATCAGAAGTAAATACTTTTGTGGATGGATGAGGTCAAAGGAAAGAATAGAATAAATGGGGGGCCGGATAAGATCGAGGGAAATCTAGTTAGTCTAACACAAAATGACTATTATGGAAATCTTTTTTCAAAACTACACATATGCAGTCTATATTGAATTACTTACCTTCTCAGTGGAGATGGGTGGGGAGGGAGGAAGGGAGAGAACTTTTAATTCAAAGTATTGGGAACAAATGTTGAGAATTGTTTTAGCATGTAACTGGCGAGTAAGAAATATAGGTAAGTTCTCATTTTCTCCAAGGTGGCACAATCAAGGGAGAGGTATTTAATCCTTTCCTAGCCTGCATACTGATGAGGTGGTAAATAAACATTTTTCTGTTCATAATCTGTAATTGGAATTCCCTCGCCACAATGGCCTCCAGCTCCACAACCAGTTCTCCTCCTCACCCCTGAGCAAACCTCAGTTCTGATAATCAGATCAGTGGCTCAATTCCCCTAGGAGCTCTAGGTGAAGGTCTCCAAAAATGGCAACTGTAGATACAGTTCCTGCTGCCTGAGGTCCCCATCCTGCTCCCCTCTTTTGGGTAAAGGAGCCCTCCCAATGACCATTGAAGCTATCTGTAACATTTCTGGCTCGCACAATCTGGGAATTGCTGCTGGTGGTGTCCTGAATCCTGTTCTGAGTCCTGTATCTTCTGCTCCCTGCTGGTCTGCACTCCGCGCTGGTCTCCCAGTTAAGATTTTAAGATTTGTGTGTGGGGGTATGGGGGGATGGGATCACTGCTCATACAAAAGGTGATTTAAGTATTCTGAGTTATATAGCAATAGGACGTTATCCTCCAGGATGTAAAGGACCCTTGTGTTGTCCATGTCTATAAAGATGAAGGAAGTAGAGTTCCCTGTGACAAACATGGTGGTGCAAGGGAACTCTTTCCCTTAGTCACTATTGGCAAGATTCTTACCAGTGTCCTCCTTAATACATTGATCCTTCACCTGAAGGATTTTCTACCTAAGAGCTTAAATGGCATTAGAAATGGCTGAAGAATGTTCAATATAGTGTTTGCTTCCAAATAATTCTAGAAAAAATGCTAGGAACAGAACAGAGGTCAATATGCAATGTCTGCAGATCTGACTAAGATCTTTGATACTGTTAGTCATGAAGGCTTGTGGAAAATGATTTCAAAATTTGGTTGTATGTAGAAGCTCATCAGTATTGTATATCATTTTGATAATGGCATGCTTGCCCAGGGTCTGAAAAATGGATGATGTGCTTGTGCTTTGTGCTTTCCCAGTCACCACTGGAGTGAACAAGGTCATATACTTGCTCAAATGCTTCTGATGTTTTCAGCCATGCTGTCAAATACCTTCAGTGAGGATGAAAAGAGCATCACAGTTGGCTACTGCGCTGATGTTTAATTCTTCAACTTGAAAAAACTGTAAGCCATCACCAAAGTGGTGGGAGGACTGATGCATGAATTTTTTTTTTTTTGCAGATGTTTGTGCACTCAATGTAACCTCTGAAGCTGAGATGCAACAAATTATGGATCAATTCTATGCCATTTATACTAATTTTGACCTAACAACCAACACCAGGAAAACACAGGTGCTCCATTAGCCAACATAATACCAACCATATATGGAACCGTCAATTGTTTACAACAAATGAAGAAGGCTTGAATGCTGTGGACAAAGTCATTACCTTGGTAGTGTACTTTCCAGGGATGTATACATTGATAATTAGGTTGACACAGACACTGCAGAGTTAGCTCAGCATTTGGGAATCTACAGAAGGAAGTGTGGGGGAGAAGAGGTATTAGATTGACTACAAAATTGAAGGTCAATAGATCCGTTGTACTGACCTCAGTGCTGTGTGCCTATGAAATTGAACAGTATACCAACTCAACACTAGGAAACCTAATTGCTTCCTTTGAATTGCCTTAAGAAGATTCTGAAAATCACCTGGCAGGATATGATACCAGGCACTGGAGCTTTTTCTCTAAGTAAAGTGCTAAGCACTCAAATTCTACTGAAGAGAGCACGAGTCAGATGGGCTGGCCACATTGTTCAAATGCCAAATATATCCTTGTCTGAAAAGACTATTTTATGGAGAACTCATACAGAACAAATGCTCACATGGTGCTCAGAAAAAAAGTTATACAAGGATGCTCTTAAGGTCTCTCTTAAGAACTTTGGAATTGATTATGTGACATAGAAAACACTGGTACAAGACTGCCCAGCATGACATGTCCTCATCATAGAAGATGTTGTGCTCTATGAGCAAAGCAAAATTGAAGTAGTTCAAAAGAAATCTGAGACGCATACATTTAAAGAATCCAACCCAAATGTTTACATGAAATAGTTGTGCCAGATCTGTGGTAGAATATGCTGAGCTTTATATTGATCTATTCAGCCAGTCAGACACACTGTAAATTGAGGCTAACATAGAGATATCATTTTGATCCTCTTCAAAAACAAAGGAAACTATATTATCTGAAATTTTCATAAGCCTACCATCTATGCAAGAAATTTGTAAAATTTTAAAAATGCATATGAAAACATTCATTAAATAATTATTTTTGAACATAGGAATGTAATCTGTTTTGAATCTATCTGATTACAGTATTTCTAATCCATATCTTTATATTTTATCCAGAAGAATAGCATGAAAGCTTTCTAAAAATGTATATAAGATATCCACTATATTTCTCTTATTCATTACTTTAATAATATTGTAAACAAAACAAAGAAAAGGAAATTGAATTAGTCTTCAATGTGGTACTCTTTCTATTTTATTATATATTTCCCAATTCTATCTAAAAATGCTAACATAATTTTATTTTTAAAGTTTGAGTTTCAAATTGCATTTCTTTCTCCTACCTACCTCCTCTCAGAAAAAATAAGCAATTTGATATTGATTATAGATGCGGGAAGCTAGGTGGTGTAGTGGATAAAGTGCTGGTCCTGGAGTCAGGAAGTCCTTAGTTCAAATCTAACTTCAGATACTTACTAGAAATATGATCCTGGGCAAGTCACTTAACCCTCTTTACCTCAGTTTCATCATCTGAAAAATGAGTTGGAGAAGGAAATGACAAGTCACTTCAATATCTTTGCAAAAACATGAAACAAAAGCTAATGTGGTCATGAATAGTTGGACATTACTAAAAAGACTGAAAAACAACAAAATAAATGTGAAGTCATGTAAAACATATTTCCATACTAGCCAGGCAGCAAAAGGAAACAAAAACAAAATAAAAAGATAAAAATGAAGTATTTTTTTAAAGTATGCTTAAATCCACATTCTAAATTCATGAGTTTTCTATAGCTGGATATCATTTCCTTAATAATAGCTTCTTAGGAACTGGTTTGGGTCATTGATTTGATCAGAATAATTAAGTCTTTCACAGTTGATTATCCTTGTAATACTGCTATTACTATATACCATGTTCCCCTAGTTCTACTCATTTCACTTGGCATTAGTTCACATAAGTCTTTTCAGCTTTTTTTTCTAATACCAACCTACTCATAATTTCATATATCACAATAGTGTTTAATCACAATCATATACCATGAGTTCTTCAGTCATTTTCCAAAATGATAAGAATTCCTTTAATTTCCAGTTCTTTGACACTACAAAAAGTCACTAAAAGAGATTCAAATGAAAAAATCTCAGGAATATTGTAGCCAAATTTTATCACTCTCATGTCAAAGAAAAAAATACTTCAAGCAATCAGAAAAAGATCATTTAAATGCCATGGAACCAAATTCAATATCACACAAGATTTAGCAGCTACCATTTTAAAGAAATGGAAGCCTTGGAATAAGAAATTCTGGAAGACAAAAGAGTTGAGATTTCAATCAAGAATAACCTCTCCAGCAAACCTGAATATAATCCTTCAAAGGGAAAAATGAATACCTAATGAAATAGAGGACTTTCAAATGTTCCTAATGAAAAGACCTCCTTCCTTGAAACCAGAAATAATACAATTCCTCTGTTCCTGACTTCTTGGAGATAGAAGTGATATTGCTTCTCAGGGTTTCCACTCTCTTGACTGAAATTTCTCCTCTCCCTCTTTGAACTATGACCCAGAAGTGTGCATAGGGAATAGTTTTGCCAAACAACATCTAATGTTGTGGCTAGTGCTGGCACAAGGGTGTCCTCTAATGTCTTTCTGATGAATTGTTATGTCTCCTTACTATCTCTGGCTCAAGAGGTCCCCAGAGTGCTGCTGTTTCTGACATAGCAAAGTAGCCCACCATTGCTTTTTTATCCAGAGGAGGACTCTAGGTCATCCTCCTCCACTTGGTCATAAATCTTTCTTTCCAACCTCTATGTTGTTTTGTACTGTAAGATTGTCTTACTATGATCTTTTGTTGGCTCTTCCACTTCAGAATTTATTTATTTGCTTATTTGCAGTTAATTTTTCATTCATTTCTTTGTGTGTGTATGTATGTGTATGTATATATGTATGTGTAAATAATTTCTTCATTTCTTAAAACTTCGCTGGCTTCCCCTTGACCAATTCGAAGCTTTGGGGAGTCATTTTCTTATTGGTTGACTTGCTTGTCAGAATCTTCTCATTTTTCTTTGAAATTTTTCCTCAATCTCTCTTGCTTGATCTTCAAAACTATTTTTTCTTTAATTCTTCAATGAAGTCTTCTTGGGCAGGTGACCATTTGACACTACTCTTTCCGTTGCTTCAGTATCCTCCTCGGAAGATGAATCCCAGTATTCTCTATTCCCATAGTCGTTCTCTATAGTTAAATTCTTTCTCCTTTACCTGTGTATTATTTTTAATAATTTACTTTTTATGAACATCTCTAGTTGTGTGATATGGGGGATGGTGCCTTTGGCCTCTGAACCTCTTAGGTTCTGACCGCAAACTCAATTCTAGATCTCCAGTTTCCTGTACATGCCCACAGTCAGTGGTGTCCCTTCCCCACGGGTTCTGTAATCCCCAGGCCTGTTCTGGCTCCTTCTCACTCACTCTGCTTTCTGGCACAGCTGGGTCTAGTGTTCCTTGTCAACAAAGTTTCCCTAGATCATCCCCAGGTCAGATGCCCAATTCCTCTCACTTCTGGGGCAGGTGGAGGCAGCCTCCCAACCCAGCTTATCCCAGGGCTTGCAACTTGTTTAAGTGTCACCTAGCCTGGGGTATTTACTCTCCACAGAGAAGGAATATAGTCCTGGGATTCTTCATAAGGTGTTCTCCAATTGTCCCAAGAGGACTCCTGTTCTGCCCCTTCTCTTATCTATTTTAATGACTCTTTGTTCACCCAGAGATGCTATTTTTATCTATTTTTTTTTTGCAGGGAAACCTTGACAGCTTGAAATTATCTGACCTACTTTGCTATATTCCCAGAATTCTCTGCAGATTTTATTTTGAGGCTTTATTTTAAAGTTGCTTAGGGAGAAATGTTGGGAGAACTCAGCCAAGTATTTTCTCTACTCCATTATCTTCCTTCTGCCTACAGAAAGAATGAAGTACTCTTGATTAAATATTTGGCTTTTAATAACTACCATTTCTCTTTATATTTGTCAACCATCTCATTAACAGTCTATTCTAGAATTTTCCCAGAAAGTCAAGCTCATTGGCCTCCAGATTTCCCCTTTTCACTTTCTTGAAGACTAGGACATTTGCCTTTGTCCAATATTGCCATTTTCACTGATTGTTAAATAGCTGTTGTGACTCAGTAGATTCAGCTTCTAATTCTTTCAGGATCTGACCACATTCTTTGAATTCAGCAAAGATGACTAGGTACTTCTTTAATGTATCCTTATATACATTAGTTGCTAATTTTTTTAATCTTTTTAATCATGTCTTTCTAGTGTTCCTTTGCAGAAAAAATAGAAATAAAATGAGCACTGAGAATATCTTTTCCCTCTCTGTTGATAGTTGTCATTGTACCATCCACTTCAATACTTCAATCAAAGGTCTTATTTCTTCTTTGTTCCTCTTTTTTCTCCTAATAGAGCTATTTTTGCTGTTGTCGTTATCTTTCCTTACCATTTTCAACTTATTCTGAATTTTAGCATCCCCAAGACTATATTTGCTATAACAAGCTACATTATTCATCTTCTGTTACATGGTCTTGGGTCCATTCTCTGTGCCTTTCTTTTTAAAATCTTAGTTGCTTATTGGGTTCCCTGTGCATTCACCTTGGTATCCTCAGATGAATCTTATTTTTCTTTTTAGAATTATTTACTTTTATATCTTTAGGATTCATTTTTGAACTTTTCTTCTCTTTTCTGACCTGACTTTTCCTGAAACCCCTTATTTTCTAGGATGCTACATTTATTTTTTTCCTGTGAGACTTTCAAATCCACTCCCTAAATCCAGTATATATATAAGAATATGATTTCTTTTCCTCTATCATAAACTCTAGAATGGTATGTTTGATTTGTCCCCAAATCTCCATAATCTCCTCTCTTAGTCAATTCCTGTTTCCAATATTCTTTTTACTTGAAAGATCTTACTTGTTAACTTTCTCTGTCTCCACATATTTAGGAGGAAAAAATTCTCCCTCCTATTTCATATTCAATTTGTAGCCCTCCTGTTCAAATTTGTAAGTCTCCAGGAAACTTTCTCAAATACAATATCATAAGTTAGAGCAAAATCCAATATGGCTTGAGTACCAATGCTGGTTATGTATTATTGGGGATGTTATAAAGATATTTCCTGATTTGGTAGGTTTTTTTTTTTTTTATCAAATGTCCTCTAAGGACCTTTCTGCTTCAAAAATGTTATATTTCACTACATTAACTTATGAAGTACTTATTTTAAAGAGTACAATGAAAGTCAAAGTCAAGCAAAAACTTTTGTCCTTCTGGTTGGATAGTTTTGTTCTCATAAAACCCAATGGTTCTTTTATTTTTCATTATTTTTTTAATGATTTTCCACCACCAACATGTAAAGTTTTCTTTCATTATTTAAATAATATTCTAGAGCAGTTTCTTAATTAATCATGCTCCCATATGGACTTCACTCAGTTTAAATTTTGCTGAAAACATCACTTAGAAATGTCTTTTTTAAACAACTAACCAATGGGAATTTTCCATTCTATTGCAATAAAGATTAAAGCTCTACCTTATATAGAGGGACATTAGTAACTCTTCCAAATATGTAATCTATAATATGCTTAATTGCATCAGAGATAACAGGAATCCATTTTTTTTTGTTAAAATAATGTCAAATACAGGCTAACTTTACTGAACTTTTGATGCCTAAAATAAAGAATGAAATTTACTGAACCTTAAAAACATTGGAAATGTTTTTGTAGTTGAACTCAGGTAAATTGTAATACAGATACAAAATATGTCAGTAAGTTAGATGTTCTGGAAAATATCATTGTTTAGTTTTTTAAATATCAATTATGTAAAAATGTTATTTTCCTTCACATGATGCCCTCTTAATTCAAGCCAAAACAACATATTGTCTTAAATATTAACATAATTTAGACAAAATACTTTTATATTTTAGTTGAAACTAAAAATCTAAAATCTGTGTAATCATTAACATTTATGCATGCACACATGGATATGTGTGTATATGGGAGTGTATAAGTAGATAATTAGATACAGATGTATGTATGTATGTATGTAACCATAAAAATCACATGGAACTTTGAGTTATACTCAGGTAGGTAATATTTGGTGAGGCTCCTCCATTACACATTTATGTATTTATTAAGTCTGCACTAGTATCATAGAGTTGAAAATATATTGGCTCTATTGACTAGGGTTTAAATTCTTTTTAATGCTGCATCTGTTATTTGCCCATTATGTGACCATGGCCACTCATTAAAATTATGGGTGGCCAATTTTCTCATCTCTAAAACAAAAGGGTGATTTCTGACCTCCTCTCCACTTCTCAGTTTGTGATGCTTTCGCACACACACACACACACACACACACACGCACACACATGCACACATACATGCACACACCATATAACACTCAGAATGACAGGTGATTTGTTCAGGGAACTTTTTTCCCATACACAGATAGCCCTAGTATGACATAATGACATAGTACATAAGTCCTAAGGACTCTCCTAAGAATCACAGCCATTCAGTGACTTACCTAGTGACTTGTAAATATCAGAGGTGAAATTTGAACTCAGACACATGCACACACATAAGTGAATGTTCACATTAATATGTAGTGAGATAGAAGAAGAGATAATTATGCACATTGTATAGGTTTCAGAAGTTTTCCATTTCTTGTTATTACTTCAATGAGACCCACTGTACAGTTTCATCCTTGCATTCTCCCACTCCCTGGCCTCACTTGTTTTGTTTAATTAATTCATTAAAGACTAATTGTCAGTCCCATTTTTGATAGCACTTTCCTTTCAAAAAGCTAGCTTAGCTAATGTGTTCAAGCTGTGTTGGTGAACATACCAGAACATCTGAAAAGGCCCAAATAATATGCAAGTCCACTTTCTTGCTACTTAGCTATGTATTCCTTCTTGACCATAACCCTTTGGCTTCCTACTCTGATTCTCCCTTTTCCCACCTTTCTCTGTCATGATCCTCTTTACTCTTAATCTTCCTATTTGTTGTCATTTTCCTTCATTCCCTAGGCATGAACCTACTTCATCCATTGTTTGTTTCTGAAACCCAGTCCCAATCCTCAGTTCAAAATTCAACTTTTCTGTCATATTAATACTCTCATGCCTGCCAGATAACAGCAGCTTGCACATTTATCTTGCAATATTTTTCTCTTGACTCTTCATTAATAACACATGATTATGCACAATTTTACACACTGCAAAGATCTTTTCCCACTTCATCCATGTGAAGTAGTACAAACAAGTAATTCCCATTTTGCAGTTGAGTGAACTTATATTTAGAGAAGTAAAATGATTTTTTTAAAGTCTCATAAATAGAAAGTGTCAAAATTGAAGCCTGAACCTAGTTTGAAACTTGAATTTGAACTCTGCACTCTAAATTCAAAGTGTTTTACATTATGGCACACTGCTTCTCCAAGAGTATACATATATTCCTTTCTCTCACCTCAAGGAGTTTAAAATACAGTCTCATATGAGTCCACTTAGATGAGAGAAGCATTATGGCATAGTGGAAAGAAGGGTGGATTTAGAGTAAAGAGACTTGGATGTAAATACCAGTTTTGATCATGAAAACTGTCTATGAAGTATTGTCTCAGGGTTTCATACAAATACATGTATACCACTACCAGGTGCATCTTCTACAAGTCTACTCATGGCTAGGGAGATTGTACATGAATCTAGGTTCTAGCTCTACTTCACCCCACCATAACCCCTCAGAATATAGGTCCATTTTGTTGCAAATTGGTCGGTCTTCCCAAAATCATGTAGTAAGAGATAACTATTCAATTGGTTTTAGAGCTTGTTTGTGGGTGGTTGTTTTTATTTATTTATTTTTGATAGAGGAACAGTTTCTCTAATGAAAAAGTGTATCCTTTTGAGCCTCTATTTGCTAACTATCTTGAGTACTTTATAACTATCAGGAAGATATCACCAGGAATGCTAACTCTTCATAAGATTTTTTTCAGATACTCATGCCATTTTTGTCATGTTTACTGGTGAAGCCATCAATTTCACCAGGAAATTCTTTAAACAACTACCTTACAGTAACATAATTTTTTATGTAAACACATGCTTATTCATAGCATGTTTATGTGCCTGTATTTCTATTAAGTATTACTCTGTGATGGTTTCTCTTATATGTGATAAACTTCATAAAAGCATTTGTTCTGCAGGCTAAAAAGTACATATTTAATAAATTATTATGAACAAAGATATGGGAGTGGAAATGTACATTCAGTTAGATAGGAGATTTTACACAGTTAAATAGTAAGTGATAATTTTACAGAGCAAATTTACTTAATTACAGAGGACCTTGAATTCACGGCTAAAATTTGGACTATGGAAGGCCCTGGTTAGCTCTGAAGTTCCCTGGAGAACAGAAATTATTCCTGATGGAATCATGGAAGACAAAAATTGTAATATACTTAAAGGATTACCAGGCCCTCATTTTTGCAGTTGAAGAAGGTAAGACATAAAGTGGAAAATTTCTTATCTAGTATTGCAGAAGAAGTGAAAAGATGCGTGATTCTAGATGACACATTCTGCTTCAAACATTAATGCTCTTTCCACAATTTTATGATCCTTCCAACAACTCCTACTGCTTCAAATATTTTGTAGATCCAAGTACACTATATGTTGTGATAACTGTCTTTTCATGCCTACTTAGCAAAGTAGAAATCTCAAAGTACTTTAGATAAAAGTCAAGTACTGTGCATGTTACAGACTACAAATAACATGTACCCAATTGACTATATTTCTCAATATGTCTAATTGAAATGTCATTTACTGAGCTTTTTGTATCTCTTGATTTTTAATTTTTTTTCATAATTAACTTATAGCTACCAATTTGTATATAACATTAATTGTCAAAATATTTTTAGATCACATAATATTTAATCCCATGATTCTTTTCCAAGATATCTATTATTAGTAAGTAAAAGACTTACTAGACCTAGCTTGTAATCAGGCATCAATCAATAAGATAGTGAAGAACCCCCAAATTTAACACACAGCATATTCCAAAATTTTTAAAGTAATTTTAAGTTATTTAACCTTAAATCTATACTCTAATTTTGGGAACCCCATGTATTGTATGTATATTAATGAAATTCATGAAAAAAAATCATTCTTTTCACATACCGTGTATATGAAATTGTTCATCTTAACTAATGTGAGGCAAAGAGTATTGCTGCAATGCTAA
The DNA here is from genome assembly GCA_028658325.1 of Potorous gilbertii. Lineage (NCBI taxonomy): Eukaryota > Metazoa > Chordata > Mammalia > Diprotodontia > Potoroidae > Potorous > Potorous gilbertii. The sequence continues at coordinate 11,338 of JAQQSK010006403.1, forward strand.
AATAGCCAGATTTTTAATCTGTACACTCACATTAAAATTTAGATGCCTATATAATTGTTTATGAGTAAATGTATTATATTTGGTTTATGGTGAAGTAGAGAAAGAATATTGAAAATTAATTTTATGGAAAGCATAAATGGACAAGAAGAGACACATGAGTAAACTGAACAGAAAATCTGAAATGACTAGAGTTCAATTTAGGCGAGAAGAAAGGTTGCTTATTTCACATCAATTTAAGATGATTTCTTAATTGTTTAAAAGTCTAAATTATAGAATTTTTAAAAAAGAAATATAACTTCACTTTTGAGTATATTCATATTTGTATATTCATAAACAAATTAAGTGGTTAATGAATATTAGCCTTTTACATTAGCAAATGAAAGAAAAATCATAAGCTTTTAATAATTAATACTTATGTAACAACCCAAGTGCTTTTATTTTAACATTTTACTAAATAATAACCATATATATTGCCTGAGTTACAAAAAACATTCTAAATGACTAGAATGTAAATTAAGTACTTGCTGTATCTAATATCATTATGCCAATATTTAAACTATACATTTAAAATAATGAGGACAATTTAGGAACTTAAACCCAAAAACTTTAGTAATAACAATGCTTCCATTTATCCGTCATCACAGGAAGCAACTTTTGTGGGAATATAACCTGGCAACTACTCCTATAGGGAGTATAGACAAAACTGATGAAAACTCAGAAAAGAAAATTCTCATCACCAAAGTTGTTGGCACAGTTCAGTTTCAGAAAGTGATATGATGTTATCAATATTTATGGCATTAAAGAAGCAATACTATCTGCTTTGCCACTGCACCTAAGGATCATGGAAATTTTCAGTCTCTGTTGCACTGAAATCTTTCATGTATGTTTCCTTTTCCATTGCAATGTGAACCTTTTGAAGACAAGGACTGTCTTATTCCTCTTGTATACACTTATGCTCTTCCATATGTCCTATATCTAGTTAACAAAGAGTTTTGCAAATAGAACTTAACAAATGCTTGTCATTCATTCAAATGTTATAAAATGATGACATAAAAACATATGTACATACCTCAAGGAAACTCTTGATTAAACATTCATGACCATGTAAAAGTTAAAAATATCTCTTTCTAAAGGAAAAAAAAATATTAGGATCAATGTGAATTTCCAGATTTACAGTAAGATATCCTTTGATTTTGGCTTGTTGATTTAAATTATATTTTGTTATATACTGTCTTCCACTCTGCATTTGTGGAAAGACTTTTGTAGTTTACTAGTGATTAGTACCTTAATTAGTACAATAATTTATTTCCAAGTTTCATTCCATGCTGTTAGTGGGAAAAATGGTTATCTATTGGAGTTGTTGTTGGGTTACTCTATGATATTTATAATATTTAAAAGTTCTTACCATGAAATTCTATTTGTATTTCATTTTACATATACATTAAAATTGTAGACAGGCTGTCCTACACATTAAAAATGTTAATAAAATTCAGAGAGATGAATAATTCTATGGATCTCAGATACTCCATCTGTATAGTCAGGGAATGGGATCATCTCTAATACTGCTTCTTACATTGACATTCTTGAATTCTAGAATTCCAAGATCTAATTAGATAAATTAATAATGACAATAACCAATTAGTTACACAAATTTTCCTGATTTTACTCAGGTATGCTTCTCAAAATCATCTCTACTTCTACTCCTTGGTGTTGCAGTATGCAGTCCTGCGAAGGACCTAAGGCAGTTATGTCATTTCACATCACAATCCATTACTGTAATTGAAACAGTAGGTGCTCATTAGGATCCATAATGTTTACTTATAGCAGGTTAATTTCAGGAAATCCATTAGTACCACATGCCTAAAGAAATGAAAGACATTTTCAGATATTTTTATTAATTCTTTTACTATGCAGAAAAATAACTATCAATAGAAATGTAACCCTGAAGTTTAAGCCAATTTTTAAAAAGTATAGAGTGCAATATAATTATTAATGGTCTAAGACCTAAGCTTCTCCAAACATTTGTGACTACTATTTTCAGTCTTTATATGCTTTTGAAATAATTCCATTTGTAATTTTATGTTGAAGACATTTTTTTTCTAAAATACCTTTCTCACAAGTTTATATAAAACTAGCAATATCACAAGATGTATCTGTAGCATAAAAAAGGTAAACATATTAAGTAAAAAAAAATAGACATTCTTGTCTCTGAAAACAAACATTTCCATCTTTTTACAATTAAAATTGTAGACATGGTCAAACGATTGTATATTTTCATAGCTCTTGGTACCTATCTGATAACTCAAGCTAAATCTGAGTATTTATTTTGGTAATATTTCTAAATTTCTAAAAAAAATTACCATATATTTTGAGTATTGGTTAATAACCAGAGATAATGGACAGTTTTTTTTTCTAGCAAATCATCTTATCTCCTTTGTGACTTCATTGAACTGATTTTGTTTGTGCAGAAAGTTTCTAATTTCATGTAATAAAAATTGTCCACTTTATTTCCTATGATACTGTCTATTATTTTGTCAAGAAATATTTCCAATCCTGAAGTATATAAGGCATCTCATGCTCTATTTTAATTTGTTTGTGATATGACAGTTTATATAGTGATCACATAAACATTTGGAGATTTTTGTAGAAAATACTGTGAGATTATCGTCTTAATTTAAATTCAGACACATTTCTTTCTTGTTTTCATTGACTCTTGTGGAATAGTGAATTTTTTTAATATAAATTTAATTATTTAACTTTTTACATTCATTCTCACAAACTTTTGGGTTCAAAATTTTCTCCCCATTTGTCCCCTCCCCACACCCCAATACACCGAGAATTCTAATTTCCCCTATCACCAATCTGCCCTCTCTTCTATCATCCCTCCCTTCCCTTGTCCCCATCTTCTCTTTTGTCCAGTAGGGCAAGATAACTCTCTATTCCCCGTTACCTGTATTTCTTATTTCCTAGTAGCAAGAACAATACTCAACAGTTGTTCCTAAAACTTTGAGTTCCAACTTCTCCCCATCCCTCCCACCCCACCCATTCCCTTTGGGAAGGCAGGAAATTCCATATAGGCCATATCTGTATTGTTTTACAAATGACTTCC
>JAQQSK010006404.1:0-14446 GCA_028658325.1 Potorous gilbertii
ACAAAACCAAAAGAATGACAAAATGGAAGAAAATGTGAAATATTTCATTGGAAAAACAATTGACCTGGAAAATAGATCCAGGAGACAATTTAAAAATTATGGGACTACCTGAAAGCCACGATCAAAAAAAGAACCTAGACATCATCCTTCACGAAATTATCAAGAAAAACTGCCTTGATATTCTAGAACCAGAGGGCAAAATAAGTATTCAGAAAAGGAAAGCCCTCATGATTGTTCTTTTTCTCTTTCTCTCATTATGACCATATTATCAATCACTATCATGTCCAATGGATTGTTGACCCTGAAACAGATGAGAGAGAGAGAGACAAACACAGAGAGATAGAGAGACACAGAGAGACAGAGACATAGAGATAGAGAGAGAAACAGAGACAGAGACAGGCAGATAGAGAGGGACAGAGACAAAGAGATAGAGACAGAGACAGAGAGACTTGAAGGAGAAGTTCAAAATCAGAATTTGGTTTCATTCCCTTTGGCACATCTGCACTGTGCTAACTTTAGAACTTTTTGCATTGGATTTTAAAGTTTTCTTGCTTTGCACAGCTATATTTGTCCTCTTTCTGCCTGATGATTTTTGGCCTCTAACCAATTCCATCAATGTAGCATTAATATGCATATACTTCTCTTGGTATTCTGCTGCTATCTGATATTAGCGTATCACACTTTCTCTACATATCCAAAATAATTTTGAGGGTGAATCTCAACTCTACTCCACTAAATAGTATACCCTTTTTATTAGAGAATAAGAAATCTATATTGTGCTTCTCCTACCCTTCTAGGGCCCTTACACCCAGCCCTCTTCTCCCACCCATCCCCAATTCTATCTTGCTCATACACACTTATTTGTGCATCATCTTTCCTAGTAGACTGGGAGCTTGTTGAGCGCAGGAACTGTCTTTTGCCTTTCTTCCTATCTCAAATGTTTAACAAGCTCCCTGCCACATAGTGGGTGCTTAATAAATGTTTATTGACCTATCTGACTGATTGAGTACATTTCTGTTCCTTTGTAAGACTTTGCATGAACTTCTTTGAGTTGGAGATAATGTTTTCTCTGTAGTCTCATATGGCGCATAAACACCCGTGATAAAAATTTGATGATGAACTTTTCAATGATGGGCAAACCCACAGAAGTAACAAACAGGACTTATTTCCTAAATTCGCTAGTGACATGATATATGTCAGAAGAGCACAGAATGGAAAATAGAACACTGGTGGTCCTACAGAGGAAGAGAACAGTTGAATTTGTTGAACTGAATTGAAACAGCAAAATTGAAATACCTATTACCCCTATCAAGGTATTTTAAGCTGGATAATGGGAAAGAGTTATTGACTGTTAGAGAGACAGCATGGTATAGTAGATAGCAATCAATCAACAGGTATGTATTAAGTGCCCACTGTATGTGTGGCACTATACTAAGCCCTGGAGATAAAAAGAAAGACAAAAACAGTCCTTGCCTTTGTATTCTAATGGTAGAGATGGCATGTATATAAATAGATACCTACAGAGTAGCTGGAATATAACCTTAGAGGGGAAAGTTGTAGTAGCTGAGGGACCAGGAAAGGCCTCCTGCAAAAGGTGACATCTGAACTCAGCCTGAGTCCCTAAGAGGTAGGAGGTGAAGAGGGAGAGCATTTCAAGCATGGACAGACAGCCATTACAAAGGCACAGAGAGTGGATGTGGAGTCGGACATGCCAGTGCAAGGAACAGCACGTAGGCCAGCCTGGCTGGATTGTGGAATGAGTGATGGTAGTAAAATATAAGATGACTAAAAAGGTAGGAAGGGGTCAGGTTGTAAAGAGTTTTATACCTTTCCAAGATACATATTAGATTTTAAGTCAGAAAGACCTGGGTTAGAATCTGATCTCTGACATTTACTGACTCTGTGACCTTGGGAAAGTCAATTGCCTTCTCCTAGCCTCAGTTTCCTTATTTGTGAGATTAGAAGAATAATACTAATGGTATTTACCTTTCAGGGTTATTGTGATATTAATGATAATAGCTAACTTTTATACAGCAATCGCTTATATACCAAGCACCACTACCCATTTATTATCTCATGTGATTCTTACAACAACCGTGGGAGATAGATGCTATTATTAATCACATTTTGCAGAAGAGGGAACTGAGACAAACAGAGGTGCCTCGCAAACTCTAAATGTCTGTATAAATATCAGTCATTATTCATTTTAAATGAAACTCACTTAGGAATACTTGGCGATGAAAGTGGGGCTCATGTTAGTGAAAAAAGTGCAGATGCCCATGCTGTTCGAACATTTCAGGAAGTGGCAATGGGGTGAGCAAAGGCATGTTAATTTTACATTTAAATGAGCATAAAAACATCCAATATGAACAGAGGGCAGAATGGCTAGCCAGGACACAATATCACACACATAACTGTGAAAAGGATTAAATTGTGGTTCCTGTTTCAGTGATTAACTACATTGAATAACCAAATTAAACTCAGTCAGCATTTATTTAGACCCTTTGGCAATCATAAAGATGAGACAATACACACAAAAATTTTTGTGTTCTTTTAAAAGCGGAGAAATATATGCAAAGAATGATGCCTTACATTAAAAGTGAATTAAATATCATACACTAACTGCAATCCCTCAAAAAACACAAATATGTATGATATAAGCTTTGCCCTCTGGTGGTCAAAGGGGAAAATGCCTGATTGGCTGAAGGTGTGTAAATAGCATGAGTACTTATTAATTGTTGCAGATTATTTCCCACATTTTATTGGAAGTGAGGGATAATTCACACCAAAAATGCAGAGACTATTTAAAGGATAGATTTTCAATTTATCCCCCACTTCCCACCACACATTTCTATATTTCTGTACTTTATTATTTGGATTGATGTCAATCATTTAGCATTTATGAAGAAGAAAGATACATTTTCTAATTCATGCTACTTAAATTAAGCAGCTTATTGGCTCATCCTTTCTGAGAAGCAATTTAGAAATATGCCATAAAGTCACTAAACTGTTCATCTCTTTGGCCAAACAAGACTACTATTAGTATTTTACCCAAAGAGATCCAAGAAAAAGGAAAAGGATACACACACACACTCATACACATGCATATATATATTCTTTTTTATAGGAGGGAACTGGAAGCTGGGGGGATGCCCAGCAATTGAGGAATGACTGAAAAAATATAGATGTAATAGAAAATCATTGAGCCATAACAAAAGATTAAAAGGTTGGATTTAGAGAAATCTGGGAAGACGTGTATGAATTGATACAGAGTGAACTGAGCAGGAGACTAATTTATGAAATAATAACTTCACAAAGAAAAATAACTATTAAAGATTTCAAAAATCTTACTATTTTGTAATCACAATTCCAAAAGACTGATGATGAAGTATGTTACCCAGCTTTTGGCAAAGAATTAATAGGCCCAAGATGCAGAATGAGATATATTTTCAGACATGGCCAATGTGGGAATTGTTTGGCTTGACTGTATATTTAGTGTAAGGGTTTTGCTGCCTTTTTTTCTGGGGTGGAGGAAGTAAGAAAGGGTAATAATAGAGTTGCCAAAAAGAAAAAAAATAAAGAAAAAAGGGTTGTTGAGAATTTTAAATACATGGAATAGAAGGAAGGAAGACCAGAAAGAAATACAGGCAATAAGCAAATTGGCTTTGAAAATTACATACTGAATATATTATGTTCTTTAAAGGAAAAGTCAAGTCAGGAAGCATTCATGAATGAGTACAACCATTACAGGTACAAAAAAATAGACAGAAAGGCACAGATAGTCCCTGTTCTCAAGTATTTCACAATCATATACAGGATAAACTGGAAAAAGTCTCAGGGAAAGACACCAACATTAAGGAGGATTAGGCAGGTGGGATTTTCACCAGACTTGAAGGAAGTAGACATGAGGGAGAACATTCTTGGCATGGAGGACAGCCAGGGACACTATTTAGAGGTAGAAGATGGAGTGTCATGTTTAAGGAATAACAAGGGAGGTTGGTGTTACTGGATCACATGGTATGAGAGAAAGGAGAGTGTGGTGTAGGAATATTGGAAAGGCAGCAATAGACTAAGTAATAAAGGGGTTTGAAAGCCAAACAGAGTATCTTGTATTTGATGCTGGAGCTAATAAGGAACTTCTAAAATTTATTGAATAAGGCGATAGGCATGGTCAGACCTGAATTTAAGGAAGATCAGTTTGACAGGTAAGTGGAGCATGGACTGAAGTGGAGGAGAGCTGAGGCAGGGAGACCAGCCAGCAGGCTAATGGAATAGCGCTCATCACCAGGGGTGGGCTGATGAGAAGCCTTATCAGGTTAGTGGCAGAATCAGAAGAGAAATGGGAATATGTAGGAGATATGGCAAAGGTAAAATCAAAAGGGTTTGTAAACTGATTAAATATGGGGGCGGGGTTAGAGAGTGAGAAGTTGAGGATTATATCTATGTTGTGATCCTGGGTGACCAGGAGAATGTGAGGCTTTGGATATAATAAGGAAGTTAGGAGGAAAAGAGGATTAGGGAGGAAAATGGATGATGGTGGGAATGATCCAAGACTGACACTTGGTAGGGAACAATTAGCTTTCTGATAAAGGGGCAAGGGACACAAGAAGGGGACAGTATGAAGTCAAACCAGTCCTCTGAGGAATCACGATAGGGAAAGGAGGAGGCTGTGGCTAGTGCAGGGCAGATGGCTTAGGAGAGAACCAAGGGATCAAGGGACTGGAGGCCATGGTATGAATGCAGAACAGGGCTTGGTGTTGCAAGGCAGGAGAAATGGAATGTCCATAGATTGTAATCAGATAAAGGAATTTAGACTTCATGAACATGGACGTGAAACACTTGGGGGTGATGGCAAAATCAAGGGTCTGACCCTCGCCATTTGTTACGGAGGTGGACTGAAAGAACACGTTATAAGATACGAGTAAGCTGAAGAACTGGGAAGTTAAGGGTTTTTAGGGAGTCTCGATATGTATTTTGAAGTCCCCTGGGATGACAGCAAGAGTTGGAGAAGAGAGAAAGCCCATGAGGCAGGCCCTGAACTCGTGAAGGAAGGTAGGAGAGTATCTTAGGACACTGTTGTTGGTGGGAGCGGGGCAAGGCAGGAACAGTAAGTGGATAACAGCTACCAAAATCTTGATTGGGTGATAGAATGAATGAACATCAAAGGAGAGGATCCGGAATGATGATGTAGAGGGAGAATCTGCCAAATGCAATGAGAAGCTCCTCCATCATCTCCAGTGTGAGTTGTGGTGTGTGAGTGAAGTGCAGCCAGTACTAGAAAGAATGGACGGAGATATTGAATCATTAAGAGGGAAGATGGGAGGAGTTTGAAAGGAAACTGTTTAAATGAAAGCAAGTTTTTTGCCTATGGTACAGGTGTGCCAAAGAGCACCACAGAAGGGGCTGGTTGATTTTAAGAGGGACTTTGAAAAAGCAAGCTGTATATGAGAGAGTCATGGCTACATGCACCCTTTTCTTCCTCTGTTCTGCTTCATATAGGGAAATATTTGTCTTATTTGATGTTTGTTAAAAGCAAAAATAAACTCATAATGAAAACATTTTTTAAAATAATAAAGTAGCTTACCTACAAAGAATATTTGCTTCCCCAGTCTAAGTAAGTTAAACACATTCAAATTGCATATTCTATGAAGATGTTGGCTGGAGATTCAATTTAGAATGTAGCTTAACTTCACTCAGTGCTGTCTCAGTGGATATTCAGTTTCACATCTGGTTCATTTTCATTAAGCTGCTTGGCTGGATTTCTGTTCAGTTTTGGCTTTAAAGGTATGGGTTCCTCTTTAATGGCTAACTCCTTCCTGACAGACTTTAGTCACTGGTGATTGGAGAAGGAGCATGAAAGGCAAGAAATAGAATGCCAAGCAGTAGTAATTCAAACCAAGATGACGTTCTCATTGGGAGGGAGAAAAAGACAAACATAGACAAAGATAGACAGAGAGAGAGCGAGGGAGAGAGAAAGAGAGGGGGTGCAGAGAGAGAGAAAAGAGAAGAGAAGAAGAGGAAGAAGAAGAAGAAGAGGAGGAGGAGGAGAAGGAGAGGGAGAAGGAGGAAGAGTTGGGAGGGGGGAGGGGAAGGGGGGAGAGGGGAGAAAAACAGCAAATCAAGCCTGCTAGACTCTACCCCTTTGATGCAAATATATACAGAAAGAAGCAGGACAACAGTATCCCTTGAAGTCCTAAGAAGAGGAATGAAGAATGAAGGATAAAGAAAGGGATGTTGAATAAAGGAAAAAGGTGTATAGCAGAGAACAAAAGAAAACTTAAAAGAAAGCAAAGAAAAGATGAACATCTTTCAACGTAACACACACAATTTAACATATAGGCTTTCTTGAAATGATAGGTTATTGCTATATATTTTGAATCCTCCCCTATGTTCTGCTGTGCACATGACGTTTTTTTATTTGGTTTCTTATTTTATATTTAAGTTTATAACATTTCTTTTTTTCTTTTCTTATTACATATTTAAATTTTAGTATCTGTCTGAAAGAAAAGAAAAGAAAGGGAGGTTGATAACACTTTATAAAACTGGGTTCTAAGTGGAGTCATTAGAAAAAATTAGGGAATTTATCTTTTAAATAACTAAATGGAGAGAGAGGCAAAGTAAGGAGAATAAAAAAAAAGATGGTAGATTTGGAGGATGGTAAAAAAAATGAGAAATATCAAACTTCCATGTATTTTTTTATTATGAAGTAGACATGCACATTTCCATGCTCAAAGAATACCAGAAAATGGGAATATCTAAAATCATGAATCTATTATGATAGGATGATACTCTAATAGATCTAGAGCTGGGAGAGCCCCCAAAAGTCATCTAGTACAGCATCTTCCTTTTACACACAAAGGAAACTCAGACCCAGAGAGGTTATTTCTTACTCCACAAATCACACGGATAGTAAGATTAAAAGACAGGATTTGAATTTGGGACCTCAGACTTCAGATTAATCCTTCTTTCTCCTGAACTACATTTTAAAAAATATTCATATACATTTCTGTTTGTTTAGATTTAACATGGTACTACCAACATTGCTTTGCTTATCTATTTCAGGTCCTCTCAACCCTGCCAGTATTCATTTTATTTATTTTATAACTTATTTAAAGTAGATTATTTTGTAGCAAGTCTAGATTATCTATAGGTAGACTACCTGGGGTGAATTTGCTATCTCAAGCTGATTTACCTAGGCTATTCAGGATGGCCTCTCCTCCATTTCAGCTGGTCCATGTACAAGGATTGTAAATTAAATTGAATTTGAGACTAAGGAAAACAAATTAGGCAGGAGATCTACTGGTGGTGAGGTAGGAAATAATATAATGCATTCTGTTCTTTTTTTATTTTTAGTTTTCAACATTCATTTCCACAAGATTTTCATATCCAAATATTCTCCCCATCTCTCCTCTTCCCCACTACAAGACACCATGAATTTTGATCACTCCTTCCCCCAGTCTGTCCTCCCTTCTATCACACCCCACCTTTACCTTATCCCCATCCTCTCTCTTTTCTTGTAGAGCAAGATAGATTTCTATACCCCATTGTCTGTATTTCTTATTTCCAAGTTGCATGCAAAAACAATTCTCAACATTCGTTCCTAAAACTTTGAGTTCCAACTTCCCTCCCTTCCTCCCTCCCTAGCCATCCCCACTGAGAAGGTAAGCCATTCAATACAGGCTATACATGTGTAGTTATGCAAAAGATTTCCATAATAGTCATGTTGTGTTAGACTAACTATATTTCTCTCCATCTTATCCTGCCCTCCATTTATTCTGTTCTCTCTTTTGACCTTGTCCCTCCCCAAAAGTGTTTACTTGTAATTCCTTCCTCCTCCAATTTGCCCTTCCTTCTATTATCCCTCCCCCTACTTGTCCCTTTCTCCTCTACTTTCCTGTAGTGTAAGATAGATTTTTACACTAAATTGAGTGTGCATGTTATTCCTTCCTTAAGCCAAATGTGATGAGAGTAAGTTTCACTTTTTCCCTCTCACCTCCTCTCTTTTCCCCTCCATTGTAAAAGCTTTTCTTGCCTCTTTTATGAGAGAGAATTTGCCCCATTCCATTTCTCCCTTTATCCTCCCAATGTATTCCTCTCTCATCCCTTAATTTTATTTTTTTAGATATCATCCCTTCCTATTGAACTCACCCTGTGCCCTCTGTCTATATGTATATATTCCCTCCAACTACCCAAATATTGAGAAAAGTCTCAAGAGTTACAAATATTATCTTTCCATGTAGGAATGTAGACAGTTTAACTTCAGTAAGTTCTTTAAGATTTCTCTTTTCTGTTTACCTTTTCATGCTTCTCTTGATTCTTTTGTTTGAAAGCCAAATTTTCTATTCATCTCTGGTCTTTTCATCAAGAATGCTTGAAAGTCCTCTATCTCATTGAATTACCATTTTCCCCCTGAAGTATTATACTCAGTTTTGCTGGGTAGGTGATTCTTGGTTTTAATCCTAGTTCCTTTGTCCTCTGCAATATCCTATTCCATGCCCTTCGACCCCTTAATGTAGAAGCTGCTAGATCTTGTGTTATCCTAATTGTATTTCCACAATACTGGAATTGTTTCTTTCTAGCTGCTTGCAATATTTTCTCCTTGACCTGGGAACTCTGGAATTTGGCTATAATATTCCTAAGAGTTTCTCTTTTTGGATCTCTTTCAGGAGGTGATTGGTGGATTCTTCCAATGTTTATTTTGCCCTCTGGTTCTAGAATATCAGGGCAATTTTCCTTGATAATTCCATGAAAGATGATTTCTAGGCTCTTTTTTTGATCATGACTTTCAGGTACCCCCACAATTTTTAAATTATCTCTCCTGAATCTATTTTCTAGGTCAGTTGCTTTTCCAATGAGATATTTAACATTGTCTTCAATTTTTTCATTCTTTTGGTTTTATTTTGTAATTTCTTGATTTCTTATAAAGTCATTAACTTCTATCTGCTCCATTCTAATTTTTAAAGAACCATTTTCTTCAGTGAGCTTTTGAACCTCCTTTTCCATTTGGCTAATTCTGCTTTTTAAAACATTCTTCTCCTCATTGGCTTTTTGAACCTCTTTTGCCAATTGGGTTAGTCTGTTTTTAAAGGTATTATTCTCTTCAGCATTTTTGGGGGTCTCCTTTAGCAAGATGTTGACTCACTTTTCATGATTTCCTTGCATCACTCTCATTTCTCTTCCCAATTTTTCCTCCACCTCTCTTACTTGATTTTCAAAATCCTTTTTGAGCTCTTCCATGGCCTGAGACTATTGTATATTTATTTTGGAGATTTTGGATGCAGAAGCCTTGACTTTTATGTCTTCCTCAGACAGTATGCATTGTTCTTGCTCATCCAAAAGTACGGAAGAAAATACCTGTTCACCAAGAAAGTAAACTTCTATAGTCATGTCTTTTCCCTTTTGGGGGCATTTTCCCAGACAGTTACTTGACTTTTGAGCCCATTGTCAAGAGAAGGGTATACTCTAGGGACTTGTAAGTTCTCAGTTCCTCCAATGTGGTACAATCAAGGGAGAGGAGTTTACTCCTCTCCTGGCCTGCACTCTGATCTGGGAGTAACCAAAAGCTTTTCTGCCCTGGATCTGTGAGTAGAATTCCCTCTCCACAACTGCCTCCACCAGCTCCACCACATCAGTGCTACTCCTCACCCCAGGACCACCACTCAGGGCTGAGATATAGGTCAGCTGCTCTATTCTCTCAGAGTCCTTAAGCTGAGGGCTCCTAAAATGGATGCTGTCGCATTGTCCTCTGCCACCCTGGGGCTGCTGAGGCCAAATCTTGTTCCCTTCTCATCCAGGCGAAAGCATTTTGTCCCTGATCTTTGAAGCCACCTTTGGCATTTGTGATCTGGGAACCACAGGTGCTGTTAGGAATTCCATAACCTGAGTCCTGCTCTGGGCTTGTCCCTGCCAAGCTGTGCAGCCAAAGGTGGGCTGCACTCCGAGGGCCGTATTCCACTCTGAGCCCGGTGTGATAGACCTTTCCTGTTGGTCTTCCAGGCTGTCTTGGGCTGGAAATCTCTTTCTTTCTGTCGTTTTGTGGCTTCTGCTGCTCTAGAATTTGTTTAGGATCATTTTTTACAGTTATTTTATGGGCTATGAGGGGAGAGCTAGAATAGTGTCTTTCTACTCTGCCATCTTGACTCCACCCCCTAATATAACGCATTCTAAAGCTAGATACAAATAACTTTGCTATTCTCTGCTATCCAGACCTATCCTCCTTGGAGGTAGTACAGTAATAATTATAGCAAACATTTATATAGCACTTACTAGGTGCCAGGTCTTGTGCTAAGTGCTGTAAGATTATTACCTCATTTAATCCTCACAACTCTGGGAGGTAGATTTTATTACTATCAACCCCATTTTACAGACCAGGAAACTAAGTCAAATGGGTTAAATGACTGCCCTGCATCACATAGCTATTAAGTATCCGTGGTCAAATTTGAACTCAGGTCTCCCTGACTCTATGGCTAGTGTTCTGTGTTCTATGGTGCCACCTAGCTGCCTTCAGTGCAATGGCAAGAGCCCTGCATCTGGCGTCAGTGGCCCTGGGTTTGAATTCCAACTTTGCTCCTTATTATCTCCTTCAGTTACCTTGAGCATATCATGTCACCTACATGGCCCTACATTTCCTCATTTGCAAATGGAAGTAGTTGCATTATATGACATCTGAGGTCCTTTCCCACTTTGAATTCTATGATCCCTCCATTCCTGTGGATAATTAAAAGGTGACTTAATAGATATCCAAATGGTCCTGGAATGAGCAGGTCCCTTGTTCATGTCTGGAAGAGAAAATGATGTCTGTTAGTAAGCACCCATCCAAAGCCTAAAGTCTTTGGTTGTTTTAAATAGAATTCAGGATAATGCTAGCTTGGCAAATGTTTGACTACACTGATTGGTAGGAATGTAGGAAGTAGTTGGTGTGATGGGGAACATTCACCACAACACTAAACAATGTTTCTGCCCCAGATCTGTGGGTTTGAGATCAAATAAAAATCTAAAATCAGACATAATACACACACAGTGTAAGATGGGAATTTGGATAACCAAATTGGGAGAAGAATGAAGGAGGTCCAGACTCACACACCAGGCTACCAGTAGGCACAGAGATGTTTCCATACAAAGAAAGAGACTTTACTAAGAAGGAAGGTAGTGAATTACTTCAAAGATGAAATAACCACTCCTAAGATAAATTAGAGAATAATCACATTATTTTTGCAACAAACTCTGCATTTCCTTGAAGAATTTCTGGAAAAAGTTGTCTTTATCAATATCACAAAATATCTTTTCTAGGAATGAAACAAATATTTTTTGTATTGCTATCCTTCATTTTTACTTCAACTTTATTCCTGAATCTATTGCTCCCCACTTTGTTACCATTCCTTGTAACAAAAAAAAATGAAAAAGGAGGAGAGGAATCTCCACAGAACCAACATAGGAGAGGAGTCTGACAGTATACATATAATACTTCTCACCCATCATTTGTCCCTCTTCTAAGAAAGGGGAGACGTATATTTTTCTCAACTCTTCTCCAGGATCAAGGTTTTCGGTCATTATAATTACATAGAATTTGGGTGTTACGTTGTTCATGGAGCAAATACTCAATGTGCAGTATAAGAAATTGGACTTAAAGTCAGGAAGATCTGGATTTAAATCTTGCCTCATAAAATTAATTCTGTGATTCTGATCTCTGTGCCTTAGTTTTGATAGATAGATAGATGACAGATAGACATAAAGATAGATGATAGATAGGGAGAGAGACAGAGAGAAAGAGAGAGAGATGAGAGAGAATGACAGGAGGTTGAACTCAATGGTCTCTAAACCTATGAACTCATGATTCTCTGGGCAGTTCATCTATAACTTATAGTCTTACAGATTTGCTGAGGGTGCTGAAAGGTTAGATTTGCCTGCATCATGCAGTCATTATGTGTCAGAGAAGGACTTAAGTCATCAGGGAAGGGACTTGAGCTGGAAGCGGGCTAGTCTTTCAGGCTCCAAGACAGACACTCTATTGACTGCACCATGCTAAATCATAGCACGATTTAAGTGTGCTAGCCATAGTAGGCTACATGAAAAAACGGTTAAGCATAGAAATGGAGCCTGAAGGAGCATGAATTACACTCAGCCAAAGAGAGAGAAATAAACAGGGGAGGGTGTGAGGAAATCACAGTCACCTACTAACATATAAAATATAACTTTAGAAAAACTCAGCTAATTTTCACCCTAAGTATACTTTTACACGAAGTATACTATTGCACATTCAAATGAAGCTTGCCTACTGTAAAGCAATTCTTTGAAGGCTGCGCAGGTCTTACAATGATGTGCCACTGTGAAAAACATTATCTAAGCTTCTTTTTTGGGAATTGCCCTTAGAGCCTGCTCACATTCTTTGGAATATTCTCAGCGGGGAAGAATTTTCATCCTCTGCAGGTGAATGTGATTTGCATTAAAAGCCAAAAGTAATTCAAAGGCAAAACTGGTGACTTAGATGGATGGTCTAACTGGAGAATACCATTTTAAATAAAAACAAATAAACAATAATAACTAAAAAGCCAAGGTACAAGTAATATAAAGTGTTATCGAATGATTTACTAAATGACTCTGAGGGAATACCAAAGGAGGAGTTTCAAAAGTTTTTTAAACAGCAGCAGCATCTGTAGGGCACAATGTCTATCACCTCCCAAAAGGACTACATCAAACTCCTTTGGATGGTTATAGTCATTCATTCAAGCAAGTAAAAAAAGGCATTTCTTACCTACTATGTACTAGGCACTGTATTAGACAGTGGGGAGACAAAGATAATTGAAATACTGTCTGTCCTCAAGGAGCTTAGATTCCTTTTGGAGGAGACAATATGTCCATTTACGATTATATTTAAAAATTGATAAAGGTGACTTAGAGAGAGAGAGAGCCCTAAAAGCTGAGCCAAACAAGAAAGGTTTCCTGTAGAAGATGGCACTAAAAATGAGCCTTGAAAACTGGCGGGTGGGGGATGTGCACTCCAAGTATGTAGTATTGTAAAGAGTATTACAGTCATGGTGCTTGAAGTTAATATAGAAGTCTCCCTATTCTACCTCATTTGTTGTCTAGAAAATCTTGTTACCTACTTCTATTTTATTTTTACCACTTTTGTTAAGTAAATTATTCATTTTACTCACCTGTCTTTTAGAAGTAAAATAGAACAAATGAGTCGAGTAGAAGAAATTTACCATTGTATCAGGTCAAGTCAACAATATTTATTAAACACCTACTATGTGTCAGGCACTGCATGAAGCTCTGAAGAGTCAAAGAAAAGCAAGATTAGCTGCTGCTCTCAAGGAACTTAAAATTGAATGAGTGTGCTTATTTATTTTCATCATTAATGAGATCACTGTGTTTGCACTCAGCATCTCAGATTCCAGTGTTTTACATGAGGAAGTTGAAACAGTCACCTAAGATAAAGATTTTAAAAATTAAGACAAAGCAAATAAAACTTAAAGTTAAAATAAAACTAGTAAAATCCACTGAACCATACCTATACATCCCAAAGAGATCCAAAGTGGAAGTGACACAATCTTGAAAGCCTTGAGAAAGAGTATTCAACCTTATCTCAGGAAGGGGAGAATCTAAAAGAATGGAAAATAATCCATTAATTAGCAATTATTATTAATAATTAATTCAATAATCTAAAAGAAATGGAAAATAATGGTTGATATCATTCCCCAAAAAGGATGATTAAGAGAACATCAGTGACTACTGGCCCATATGATTGCTTTCTCATTTTATGAAATATTTGTGAGAATGATCCACATATGTCTCCAAGTAGACAAAATATGAAAAAGAAAGAGGCAGGCTTTAACAAATAATTTTTAACACAGTTCAGTCTTATATCCACACAGTTTATAAAAGGGAGTAGAGACTATAAGATGCTGTTGTGTTTATTGATTATATAAAAAGGAGTGCTCTATACTTCTGTCTTAATAATTTCAGAGATCCTGAACTTACGGATTGTATCATTCAGAAGTATGAGGCAGGTGTGAACAAAGCTCAGATACATATATTGACTCAACCAAGGGCATTTAACTAGGTGTGAAAAGGTCCTTGATTGATTTGGAAGAACTGAAAGCCATTGGATGAAATTAAATGAGATCACATAGGAAGGGTGTTGAGGTTGGCTGCGGAAATTCCAATATGTTCGATGGGTTTTATATAAAATAGCAGACCAATTTTGAACCAGAGAGGGTTTAATGGCAAAGAAGCAGAGTGTGGTTCTAGTCAATGAATCACTAGTAGGAGAGGTGAGCCTTTGTCTCTCCACCTCTCTCCCCACCCCACCCTCAACCCTTGATCAGAAAATGACCTTGTAAACTCCAGAGGTTAGAGGATTTGTTTTTTTTTTTTAAATAAATTTATTTAACTTTTTACATTCATTTTCACAAGATTTTGGGTTCCAAAATTTTCTCCCCCTTTG
>JAQQSK010006405.1:0-14446 GCA_028658325.1 Potorous gilbertii
AGTAGTAGTAGTAGCAGTAGTAGTAGTAATATAGCAAAAAAAAAGTTTCATGTATAGGGAAAAGAGTGGGGGCCCTATCGGTACTGAGGTCCCTTATGTAGCAAGGGCCTGTCATTGCATGGCTCAAAGGGAGGCAGAATAGACATCTCTAGCCTCTTCTCCTCCTATCCTTATCCAAGAGAGACTTTCATTCCTTCCAGGAGTGAAAGTAGGAGGCTGGGGACAGAAGTCACTATTCTGTTTTCAGACAGGAAAGGGTACTGAATTAGAACTGTAACTACTTGCTCCCTTAAAGATTCTTGGCCAACAGATGTAACAGCATTCTATCTAACTTCTTATTGCTTTGTCATATCAGGGGACAAGGGGTACTCCAGTCTCTATATCCAAGACTTGCCCTTTTTCTCACCAAATGCCAGTTCCACAATGGACCCACACAGAGAATAGCAAAGAAATCCATTTTCCCAAATCATAGCAAAATAGAAATCAGAGAAGGTATAGACAGGACAATATATACCAGACAATGCAAGTGAAAAAACTTTCTCACTGTGAGTGGGATAACTCAGCTCTACAAAAAGAGAGAATCTTAGAATTCACCCAAGGGAAATTCTCACAGCAAATGTGACAACTATTATTCCCTATTTTATAAATGGCAATAAAAATAATTAAGATTTATATAGCACTTAGTATTTGCCAGGCATTGTTCTAAGCACTTTACAATTATTATGTCATTTGATCCTTATGAGAACTCTGAATTGTGTTACAATTATCCCCATTTTACTCAAATTGAGGCAAACAAAGGTTAAGGTTAAGTGATTTGCCCAATGTCACACAGCTAAGAAGTATCTTAGACTAGATTTTAACTCAGATCTTTCTTAACTCCAGCCCATGCACTCCATCCATTATACCACACAGATGCCCTGTAGCTTCTTGCTGATGAGTCTTTTCAAGATAGATTTTTGAGATCAACTATGACTCCCCAGTTGGGAGATAAAGGAAGGAAGAATTCTTCCCTAGCCTGACATATTGGTGGGGTTGGCACTTTCTGGTCCCCTGTTGCCCAAACATGGCATGACTATGGCTTACATGGGACTTGCTGGCTGCCCGGTCTCTACTTCTGTGTTTCCTTTCTTTTAATATTGACCTTGTGTACATCAAAAGTCCTGTGAGTTCTGGTGATAAGGGTAGGGTCAACTGACTGAAGCAGCAGTAGGGGGAGGAGCATGGGGGAGGACCTGAGAAGGAAAATATTTTTTGGTATTTGATATTTGTCTGTGCTCTGCCCAGGTGAAATGTGAATGGTTAATTAGAAGTTTTGTAAAAAGTCTGTTCATGTCCCACTGAGGCTTGAATAATAAGTCTCTTAACTGATTGTACTAAAAATGGCATCACTAGATTCTGTTCTAAGCATTCTATGATTCTTTAGTGCTCATTCTCTCTTCTGGGCAAGAATACATTATGTTTGTACACTAGGTGCCTTTTGGTTTTTAGTGCTCCTATACCCATCTCCATCCCACATTTTGGAAAATGCTAGACTTTGAGACCATTTTTGTTCGTGTTGTTGAGTCTTTTCAGTCATGATTGTCTCTTTGTGACCCCCATTTGGGTTTTCTTGGCAAAGATACTGGAGTGGTTTGCCATTTCCTTCTCCAGTTCATTTACAGTTTAAGAAACTGAGGTAAATAGGATTAAGTGACTTGTCCATGACCATTTCTAGAATTTTCTTTGGATTCCTATAGATTTCTTTGGAAAGCTGAGGTGGGGTTGGAGAGGGATGGAAAGAAGTGCTATGGCAGCCTAATTCTTCTATTGAGAATTAATAGAAGCAGAGCAATGAGGGCAAACTGATGGCAAGTAAAGGACAGGGCCTGATAGAGATCTACAACCCCTGTGACCTCAGCTGAGCTGTTTATCTATTATGCTAGACTCCAAGAATCTATCAGTTTATTTTTGTCTTTCCTATTTCCAAGAAGTCCCCAACTCCTTAATACTTTAATGGATAACCATCTTGACTTTCTTAAACTAAAAAAGAAAAATCATCACCTGGTGGCAAACCTAGCAATAAGCATCTCTGAACTTAGTTAAACTAGCCTTCAGATAGCAGACACACAGGTCTTTGGAGTTACCTACTTGAAGCCTCTTCATCTCCTCTTGGACAGTGTCATTCTCTTCCCTACCTCCATTCCTTAAAAGAAAGAACAGATTCTCTGAATGCTTCTTGTCAATCATGAGAACTCTTTTAATTGGCTGCCAACCTAGAACTTCATAATTATACTAAAGGGGTAATCTCTGCTCCTCAAACTTCTTCTCCCTGATAACATGGAAGGATAAGAACTCTATAAACTCAGGAGAATCAGAGAGGGTCATTCACTTCCATTCACCTGACCACAAACTATGAGCTCACAGCCTCCTACGTAAACATAAACCTGGGATGGAGCTACCTCTTCTTTATATTTCCATTCACAGAGCCTTATCAGATCTGGAAAGGTAACTTTTGAAAGGTATTGACTACTGGAGTAGGTTCAGAGGCATAGCAGTCACATTGGCTAAGAGGGAGGGGATGTCTCCCCAGAGAAAGACAGAATCTGGAAAAAAAAAGCCTACTGGAACTGATCAGTCTGTTTGCAGTAACTATGTGGCAGTCCTTTCTGATAAACTATTTGTAAGTGTTCCAATAAGACTTGAATATTAATGTCTCAATTCATTGAGATCGTGCCATGATTCTTTAGTCTTTTGTATTCTCCTTTTTCTGATGGGAATAAAATTTCCTGTTCCATACCTGACTTATTTTTGTACTCTAGGCACTTTCCTATCTCTTCCCCCACTTTATTGGGGAGGATCCCTTAGACTAGAACCAAAAAAGAAATTGTTCATTAGGGATCTGAGATGGAATGAATGAAGTATGGGAAGTTTAGTCTCCCTCTTGAGATAGGCAACTCCAGAGCAATGAATCCAAAGCAGACAAGATCAATGAAAATCAATGGCTCAACTACCACTGTGCTAGATCAGTTTGGTAGAACTTTTCAGAGCTTGGGCTTTGCTGGCACAGCCTTGAAAATCCACAACCACTTCAACCCCATGATGGAGCATCAGAGGAAGACACTCTATTCAAATGATGATGGTGATGATGATGATGATGATGATGATGATATCATCTTCTCCGGTTCCACAGACCTATGGAAAATAATTTTTTTAAATAAATTTAAACAAATGTTTTTAAACTTCAAAGAAATGAATCTGAGCATTTGTAATGTAGAGAAAGAACTATCTTTACCTACAGGGAACCTCGAGATTTTTGAGTACATAAGGTTTTTAAACGGAAGATCAAAAGGTCTGTGAATAGATTTTAGTGGTCCATGAACTTGGATGGAAAAAATGTTACATCTTTATTTCAATATTATTGGTTTCCTTTGCAATTCTTATTTATTTTATTTTATACATTTAAAAGTTTTATTCAGAGAAGGAGTCTCGACTTCATCAGACTGACAGAGTAGTCCAAGATACAGTAAAACTTTAAGAACCTCTGATCTAGTCCAAGCCAATTTTAGAGATGAAGAAGTCAAGCCTAGAGAGGGTGAGTGACTTTCTGAACCATGAAATATTTATGTTTTGAAGTGGCTGAAAATGTTGCTTCAACAAATAAGAAAACTAGTCATTCTCCTTCTCCCTCTTCTCAATTCTTTTGTAATATTTACTCTCCCTTCATCTTTTTCTGAACTCCCAATTTAGGAAACTGGAGGAGGGCCTCTTCTGAACTTTCAAGTAGCCATTTCCTCAACCCAAAAGCTCCAGGAAAGCATCTACACCTCCCTCACTGGCTCCATGAAAGTTGTCCAGAGAGAACCTATCCGTATTTGGACTTTGTTTTTCTCTTCTTGGAGTTTGTTCCCAAAATAGGTACTCAGGAAACATTTCCTTTTTACTCACTTGGGGAAAAGGTGTGTCCCAAACATCGCATATATGTTTGAGATCCTGGCTGGAAAAGAAAATGAATAAGAAAAAGATAATGGCCTCTGGCAGACATTAAGGAAGGACCCTTGTATTAGCCATCAATTAAGTGGGGAGAAAGAGGACCGGGCCTGAATTGTGGCCAATTAGTTTTACCCAAGTATATGTCCATAGTTGAGAAGGTTTTGTTTTCTGTAAATTGCTTCTACTCGCCTGTCTCCATAACTTTGCTTATATTCTTTCCTATACCTGCAATGTCCTCATTTTCCATTTTTGCCTTTGAAGTTCCTATTTATTCTCCAAACAGAAATTTTAAAAAGCTATCTCCTCCATGAAACCTTCTGGGATGATTCAGTACAGCCAATTTAAGTACAGGTTTTCATGTCCCCAATGGGATCAGGTTATGTAACAATAACTGCACTATAGTCGGGTTGACAAACCTAATACTCAGTTATCCAAAAGAGTGCAACTAGTACAGTACTTAAAGGGTTGTGGAGACAAAAAACTCACAGTATCAGGTAAGAATGCCATTTAGTCAGAGTTGGGGCCTATGAATATATTACAGCCTAGGGCATAACTCTTTGTTTGACCTAACCATACCACACGTGGGAACTTCGTGGTATATCCTGGTTCTTGTAATTTGCTAGAATTATTGCCCATCCCCTTTTGAGGAGAATATTGCATAGCTGATCAAAATACTGCCATTGTAAAAGCAAATCATCCAATATTAGCATGAAATGATCAATATAATGTTTGTAATGAATACCCAAAAGGGCCAGGATGGTATCCAGAGTTTGGGCAATCAGACCATAGCATTCAATTGGGCTGTGTACGTTTCCCTGGAGTAGGACCAGGGAAGCCCATTGACGCACATTCTGTCTGAATGCAAATTGCTCCTGCATCTCCTTTACCAAAGGAATCATAAAGAAGATATTAGCTAGATCTAGTATAGTATGCCATTGTCCCACTTCTGTGGTCAGTCTTTCTAAGTTAATAACTATATCTGGGACAGCTGCATACATTGGGGGAGTGACCTTGTTTAATTCACAATAATTCACTGTCATTCTGTAAGTCTCCTTGATTTTTTCTACAGGCTATACCAAACTATTAAAAAGAGTTCTGAGTTCATCATATAATATTTATATTATCCAATTTCAGAATTGTTTTTGATGTTTCTTCACACCATCCTGGTAGTCCATATTGTCTAATACTTGCCATCCTTCATGTTGGGGAAAGGGAAGTGGATGTCCATTTAGCAAAACTCTAAAAGACCACTTTTAAAACTCATACCCATAACCAGAATTCCCCTTTGGTACTTTGCAGGGTCACCCCCAAGAATAAATCTATTTCTATAATGGAATTTTTTTTCAGGAATTAATGAAATATGAACATGTTCTTGGGGTGACAAATGTCCAGTTTGTAACACAACCATAGATCTCTTTGCTAGGAATATTATATTCTTATAACCACTGATGTAAACCAAAGGACCAGGAAACTTTTATGAATTTCCGTGAAAAAAGTGCATTCAGTCCCAGTGTCTACTAGGGCAATTGTGCCATGACAAATATAAGGTTATTTCTACATATATTCTCCAGTCTCCCTCTTATCCTTCTTACTCTTAGGGATCCAGGGCATTAAAGGGGTCATTCCCTGTCTACTTCTTAAATAGGCCTATTCACTGAATGGGCATTACTTCCCTCTAAATGAGTACCTGAAAAGGCCTTAGCCTAAAAGGCCAAGGTCTCCCACTGAAACTTGGGCCATCTCCAGTCATCCTGACGAATATCTGGTCACTGGATACAGATGACTCAGGAGAAGAAAGTGAGGCTGGTGACTTTGCACATCCCTCCCTCACTCATAACAAAGTCAAGTGTAAGTCATATCATCATATCTCTGATGTCATGGTCTTCTTTGAAAATGAAGGACAAACACAACAACCAGGGAACCTGGGCCCCACCACTAGTTCTTTAGAGGCTCAGGAAGCTTATAGACAGCAAGGGAAAGGTACAGGTTTTTGTCCCATTCCTCACTTTCTTTAGGAGGGGTTAATGTAATTTTTCTTGTATATTTCTGATGGGGTCTCAGCTTCCCCCTCCTCCTATTTAATAAAACTGTGCTGGGTTGATTATCTGTTTCTTCTCACAGTATACTATCCCATAACAAATTATACCACATTTGCTTCCTTGTAACCCTGTTTGGTTTATTGCTGAAGTCTTTTCTGACTTCAAAAGACTGCATACAAGTCTTACTGTAGAGGGGCTTAGATCTTGAATCTTAATCAATTTGTCCAATACTTCCCCGAATTTATAGGCCACTGCTCCTTTCAGGTGGTCTAAAAAAGCTAACTGGGTCCCTTTCAATAAAAAGAGTCTAACTTTAAAAGTTTGTCCCTCATCTCAAATCTAAAAGGTTCTGCATCAGGCTCATGGAATTCAAGGGCATACATAGTAGATCGCATGGCCATTTCTCTAATAGTAGCCTGGACTTTCTCCACACTCCTCCAAGGAATCCATTCTAATGGCATATCAGTAGGGTCTGGCCAAGTATCCCTACAAGCAATAATAATTCAATCTAAAAGGAAACGATTCCTCTGAATTCTTCTTGTGCCATTCAATCTCTGTCATAAACCTAGATGTATGGTGACCCTACTCTTCTTTTCAACATGAGAACAGATAATGTAATTCCATCTTTTCCACTCTCCCATAATCAAATGATTCACTCAGGAATGGAGTCCTTTAGTTTGTGATAATAGATGGCTACCAAATCTATTAACTCTCCTGGGGAGTAGTCTCTGAGGCTCATGATACCTTGTGACCAGGGTGGGGGACATTGATCATTCACCACATCTCTGCTTCAACTGACTCAGCAATAACTGGTTTAATTTTGTTTAATTGCAGAGGGTCTGCCTCATCCAGCTCCTTCTCAGATTCATAAGCTACCTTCCACTCCTCCTCTGAATTCATTTCCTTATAGTTCCATGTTCCCAAGCCCAATTCTTAGATGTTACAAGAGCTCTGATCTTTGCTGTTGTTGTTGTTTAGTCCTGTCTGACTTTTCATGACCATATTTGGAGTTTTCTTGACAAAGATATTGGATTGATTTGCATTTCTTTTGCAGGCTCATTTTGCAAATGAGGAACTGAGACAAATAGTGGTTAAGTGACTTACTTGTTCAGGGTCCCCCAGCCAGTATGAGACAACATTTGAACTCAGATCTTCCTGATTCCAGGCCCAACATTCTATCCACTGCACCACCTAGATGCCTCATCTTGACTCTGATCCTACACTTTGTATTTGGCACTCTCCGGTCCTAAAAAAAATGACATGCTAAGATAGGAAGGTGTTTTTCTCCCCTTTCACTCTTTTCAGCCATGTTCTTTATTAATTGGAAATGGTAATCTGCATGTCTCTTTCTAGTCCTGGATCTTTTGTGACATAGACAAAGCAATTAACAAAGGTCATGCTATTTGAGGAATTTACTGCCCTAGTCTCTTTGCCAAACACTGGCAATTTCATATCAGGTAGCAGGGTATTCAACCCTGTTGGAGTCTTAAGGGTGCCCTCCACTCCCTGGGTGACTCACATGAATCTATATTTTATGATACCAGTGCTCACATTCCTATAGACAGCCATCTAGGAATTTTCCCAGTTCTTTCCTTTCTTCCCCAGCCTATTTTCTGACTATGACAGAATCCTTCTGACTATGACAATTATTGGACATCAAAACCTCCCTATTGCATCTACTGGTGATGCAAGAATTCCAAGGAAAAAGGCATACAAAGCCAGGGTGATCACTCCAAGCTTAATTTTAAAGAAGTTACTTACAAGAGGCCTCAGGGAATAGCACTTTGCAATGGACAACAAGCTGTGGGGTACAAGTCTACATAGGGACTTTGCCCTCAAGCAATTTATGTGTTTGTAATGCTAATGTGATACCCATAGCAGCTACTATGAATATACAGAGTATCTCCATGGTTGGTTCTCAAGATATAACAAACTCTCCTCCTCCAAGACAAAACAAAAATATTTATTTGGAACATTACTATAAGGATACCAGAAGGCAAGATTTACTAAGGTATTCGTTACCAATCCAGGGAGCATTAACAGTGCAAGCAAGTTCCCCTAGGCAAGTTCTTCCCTCACCCCATTTTTCTGCCCCCTTTCTCTCTCTGTCTGCTTCTCTCTCTGCCTATACCTTTCCTTCAAAATAATGCAATATGTACTTGTAATTGAAAGGGATTAAGTAGACAGTGCAGTACTTTTACGTTAGATTTGGATCGTAAGACACAATGACATGCACTAAAATGACCTTAATAGGCAATTAAGTTTTATTACTACAAATTATGACACAAATAGTGTTTACATATGAACAGTAGATAATAGTTAAGACAGAATAGAAAAAGAGAAAGTATACTTCACCAGCCAAGTCTGAGCTCCATCTCTTTGACAACCAGACAGGGGAGAGCAGTCAGCAAAGGTCCTGGCTGGGAGAGCAGAAGCAGGCGTCTCCATTTCTGCAGCAAAAGACCTCCAAAAATCCTTCTCTCACTCAGTCCCTTTATACATGTAATTTCAGGGAAAAGAGGACCATTTGAACAAAGAAGGAACTCTGGCCAAAAGTTCCATTTGTTAACTTTGAAGTATGCATCCCAGGACTGGCCAGGTCCTTGAAAACAGACACCTCCTCCCTTAAGGAGTTTTATGACTCTTAAGATAAGGGTCTCTTTGCCCTGACTACATGTTTCCTTAATTCTGCTGCTTCCCAGTTAAGCATATCAACTTTAAGTTACATTCCTTATGTCAGGTCATGTGGTAGTCAGGCAAGGTGCTGGGGAGAATCTTCCTCAGTTTCCCCACAATATTGTTTCCAATCAAAGACTGGGCACTTGATTGACTTAGAGAAACTTGGAAATCAGCACTTAATTGGGAAGGTGTGGGAATCCCTGTGGCCCAGAACTTAAGTGGCTCTGCCTCAGGGCTCCATGTGAGGCCTATTAATGGGTGAGGAAGATCTTATATCCCATTAACATTACATTTGGCCCCAAGATCTTTCATGACCACTACATAGGCCAATGGGATTTTAGGGACAACTTATATCAACATAATTTCCATGACAATATAAAAAGGATAACACAAAATAATCACATCATGAGGCCTATACAATAAGTATCAATTGAAGAATGATAAAACCATAAGCAATGTAGGATGGGGGTTTGAGCACAAGTACCCCATCAAACCCCCCTCAAATGAATAGGATCCAAAATCCCTTAGGGCAAAGGGCAAAGGTCTCAGCTTCTAAACCTACTTCCTACTGAGATTGGACATAGAGCTGTTCCTGCCTCAAGAGGGCCCATTCGAAGCATCAGTTTCTTAGCCAGTATCCAAAGCTTAGTCAATGCTAGGTCCAGGGATGACTTATCATGGTCTCGGACAGAGGGTGATGTCCAACTTAAGCAATCAGTCATTTACAAGAGAAGGACACTAATTCTTGAGGACACAAATCTAATTTAAAAGGTTAAATAAAGGTCAAACAGAAGCAGAGTAAATATAGGTTAGTGTCTTTCATATAGGACCATCTCAAATTTTATGGAGACTCCAATTATGCTGTATCAATTCAGTTTCATAGCCAGACTCAGGAATAATCAGGTGGGAAATGTTCCTTTCCAAAAGAACACAATAGGGAAACTAAGCCAGGAAGATTTCATTCTAGACAGAGGCTAAAACTGTCTTCACAGCTTTTTCCCAAACCTGCACCTGTTGACAGTACAGTATCACATTTCCTCTGAGTGGCTTGTGGCATTTCCTGGCGTCAGTTGTGCTTCTGTAGTCTATGAAGCCACTATCATAGCCTTATTCACAAATCCCATCTGCATATTCCTTTTATCTGAATTGCGGCTTGGCCAATTTCCTACTCTCCCTTTAGGTGTGACAATCTTGGGTACAAAGGTTCAGGAGAAGCTGTAGGAACAGTTCGTACTTCCTTATTCCACCTAATATTAAATCCTTTTTCCCGGTACATCTCATATAGTTTGTTAGTTGGAATATCATCTAGCTTTCCATAATCTAATCCTGCTCTCTATAAGGCAGTAAACAATTCTCTTCTTGTTAATTTATTCTGACTGATTCCACTGGCTATTTTCTCTTCTCTCTTAAGGAAATTTATCTTTGCCCCATTCCCTTAGGTCATCTGACTGTGAAATCTCTGAAAGAGGAGCCCTATTTCCTCAATTAGTCAAGTCAGAGTTATGTGTTTATAAGCAGGAGGAGCAGTTTTCACTATTATATTTCTATAAGGGATCGTTAAGGGAATGCTATGATAGTCTTCTGTGTCTCCCACCATTATTGAAATTTTTAATGATCTCTTCCCTTAGTTTTCTTATACAGTCCCTAAGCGAATACCAAGGTCTTCTCTACCAGGCCGCATAGAGTTAGTGGGTTATTGTTTATTGCATCCCTTGGCAGCCAGAGCTAAACAAACTAGTCCCATTGTTCCTTTCTTGAATATGGTAATCCCTAAAAGTTTGTTGTACAAAGGAATTTTTACTAATACCTATAAATTTCAAGCAATCCATTTTATCTATCCATACTCCTTCAGCCCACTCATCACTGATTCTCACCATCCAAGACACTAATGATTCTCCATTTTGGGGGGTGAATTGACTTAATATGTCCATAACTTTCTGTTGTATAAAATCCTCAGTTACCTCCTTAAACACTCTGTGCTGCCCCTAGTTCTTCTTTTTCCTTCGTATTATTGGGTGTGCATCCACATTCCTAGAAGCCTCCTCATTTGAATTTGCTTCATCTTCATCTTCCTCCCCTTTATCATCCTCCTTCACCTCTGAGTCTCAATCAGGTCCCACAGATGCAAGGGCTGGATACACCTTCTTTTTATTACCTTTTCCCTTCTACTCTCACAGAACTGCCTTTTCTGCTACCACTCGATACTTTCTAGCTTGCCCTTCTAAAGGAGGGTTCTGGTGCTATAGTTTAGAAAACTTTTCATACAAATCAGCTATTTCCTTTTCTACCTGAACCTTTTCCTCTAGCAATTTGCCTCTACTTTTACGTATAATAAAACAACTTGTCACTAACACCCATCCTCTTCTACATACCCCTGCCATTTATATCCCCGGTTCTATTGGTATTCCTTATAAACATGATTCTAAGTCTATGAGTTCTCCCTTCTGCAGCCTTGGTTCCCAGTTTTCACATGGTCCTGTGCTTTTAGTCCATTCTCCTGTCAGGGAGGAATAAGGTAAATCTTCCTATGCTGGGATACTCATTTCCTTCCCTAAAACCTTCCTGTTTCTAGATGGAGGTTTTATATTTTGCAATCCCATCCTCATCTCCAAATGCAATGCTAATGTGATACCCATAGCAACTGCTATGAATATACATCTCCATGGTTAGTTCTCAAAATATAACTCTCCTCCTCCAAGACAAAACAAAAATATTTGTTTGGAACACTGTTATTAAGTTACCAGAAGGCAAGATTTGGTAAGGTACCCATCACCAATCCAGGCAGTACTGATATTGCAAGCAGGTCCCCTTAGGCAAGTTCTTCCCTCAGCCTGTTTCTCTCTCAGCCCATTTATCTTTGTCTGCTGCTTTTTTAGTCTATTTCTCTCTCTAGCTGCTTCTCTTTCTAGCCACACCTTTCCCTCCAAGCAATATAATATATACTATTTTCAATCAAACAATGGACACTTGATTGGCTTAGAGAAACTAGGAAATCAGCACTTAATTGGGAAGGGCTGGGAATCCCTGTGCCCCAGAGCATAATGGGCTCCATGTGAGGCCTATTAATGGGTGGAGACAATCTTATATCCCATTGATATTGCAGAGTTTTACTAAAAATGTTTAAAGGAGAATAGGTTAAGTCAAAGTAAGCAGCACCTGTAAATGTTCAATCAAGACAGTGTTGACTACTAGCTACACATCATCCTGAACTAGAGAGAATATGAGTTTCTTGCTCCTAATTGCAATCAGGATCCATTTAACCTTCATTTACTCAAAGGTCTTATCTTCTGGTCAACCTGACTTATATTGCTCATTCCCTGTTCATGTCCATCATCTCCTCTGAGAAGTTGTAGTACCAATGAGGAACACCCAAATTCCTGAATCCTAAGGTATCCTCCACACTAGAAGGTTCATCCTTCATAAACCTTTTGATGACCTGTCAGGGGGAATTGAAATACAGTCTCATGCTGTCACTGCCACATTTGAAGAGCTGCCATAGTTGCCAAGGAGGTGGGGAGGAATCCCATTTCACATTCATAGAAAGTCTGAAGAACAGGTTCAAAAAGTCCCTGAATACTGGACAGTAGAAAGAGAGAACCTGAGAGAAAAATCATTCCTTTTAAAGTGCACTAGGTAGAATGCCTTCTATCTGGGTCAGGAATCAAACAATCTTGTTGAAGTTAGCCCCACGTTTGAAGGGAGATGGATGTAGCACACAGAGAAACATGTCCATATTCTTTATCAAAAAGGCCACCAGAATGGATCAGAGAGTGATATCCTGGTAATATGGATGCTCCATGGGATGACCAGTGTGTTACATTAATACCAAAACACTGAGCTAGCTCTTGTCAAGGAATAGAATTACTTCTAATTTTTAATCTATTATTTCATTTCTTCTAGGTATCTATGCAGTGCTTGTTGAAAATCTGTGAGGTTTTTCCTATTGGATCTTTTCTTGCAGTTCTTAGGTAGTTACATTGTGCTTCACTGGGGAAATCTAGAGAGCTACAATAATTTTCAATACTGTCTTTATCTTCTTTAGAGTTTACTCATCAGTCCAATCTTAATTCCTGAACTAGGACTTTGAATCAGGTACACACACACACACACACACACACACACACACACACACCTTAAACTTTTGGACAGGGTGGTCAGCATGACTTGGTCTTGCTCAAGATTGCCTGAGTTCCTGCACTGACCTTCACCTCCAGACTTAAGGACCCTCTGAATCTTTGAGGTTCAGAGCACTGCATAGGGCCTCCTATGATATTTCAAGTCTAGATTCTAAGGACATTGTGGCGCTGAGGTTTCTGAGATGTCCTGTCCAAATGCTACCATACTGCACTGGTTACTATCTCTTGTTTCCCTGGTATTTGCCCAGGGACTTTATCAGAAAAGCCCTTTGCTATTGCCACTTCCAGAATCAGACAGAATCTAGTGGACTACACATGTCTCTGACTGGCCCATGGTCCTGCTACTGAGATGTTTCCTTGCTTGCCTGTGATGGCAGCCCTCTTTTCTATTATCCATGAACTTCTGGTGGGCTTTTCCTTCCACAGATTTTGTATAGTATAAGGGGAAAGTTCTCATGGCTGTTCACTGGATTTATCGTTCAGTGCAGAACAAATTTCAGATTTTAGAATTATATCTCATGAAGATCAGGAAAAGGATGTATGGAAAGAGACTTGATAATCTTAAGAGGACTTTGGAGTATTTTTTGCAGGATAAAATTAAACATAACCTTTGTGTTGGAGTTTTCTTCCTGACATGACAACCTAAGCATAATTTTGAGAGATCCTATTGCACAAATACCTTTGACTTATGCCCCACTCAGAGAAACCCTGGAAACTTCCGTGTATGACTCCTTTTACTTCTGCAAAAGACAACAGGCTCCCCTGTAAATACTTAGACTATTAAACATTTTTAAGTTTTATTTGGAAGACTAAGAAAAAAGTAAAAAGGACCTGAGTTAGAACAGTCAGGAAAACTTTCTTACTTCTCCCAAGGATAATAGTAAGGACTCGTTGTTGTTCAGTCATTTCAGTTGTGTCCATCCCTTCGTGACCCTATGTGGGTTTTCTTGAAAAAGATGCTAGTTTGCCATGTCCTTCCCATCTCATTTGACATATGAGGAAACTGAGACAAACAGGGTAAAGTGACTTTCCCAGGGTCACACAGCCAGTAAGTGTTTAAGGCTGGATTTGAATTCAGGTCTTCCCGACTCTACTGCATCACCTAGCTGCCCTAGAATGGACTCATACACAATACCATAAACATTCAAGAAAAGTCTTCCACCACTTCTGCCAGAGACCTGTATAATCTTTCTAACTTATAGTGCTACTCTGTACAGTTCAGAAAAATTAAAAAGTCAGCTATCTATTACTAATTTCAGTGTCTTCATCTTCATCAGTTCCCTGTGGGGGCCACAGGAGGTATCTACAGAGGTACATGCCTCTCCTTACGTCCATAAGTGGTCCAGCTTCTCCATTGACATTTAGCACAAGTTCCTTCTCTCTAGGATTCTGGCAGAGGCTACCGAGGCTTCCTTTGGGTCCAAGGAGTCAGTGCTAAATATTCTTGAATATTGCCATAAGCAGTAAAAAGTTTTAAAGAATTATGAATGGTACATTAAATTACAGTGGGAGTCCATGACACCCTTTTAAAGTTTGAGCATCACTGCATAGACCATCCAGCCCCATAGAGCCTATGGATAATATTGTCCTAATTAGCACCATATTACAGTACTTACTTTGATT
>JAQQSK010006406.1:0-14446 GCA_028658325.1 Potorous gilbertii
AAACAGATTCACTAGTTTTGTCATTCACTAATTTTTTAAAGAACAGAATGCATGATTGATGCTTCAAAAAAATAGATGTTGCTTCCCAATGACTCCTCCCCACCTCCATAGCACTTTTCCTTGTACCAAACATTGGCAGCGTAGACAAGCAAAATGAGCCAACATGTTGACCATGGACAATTTACACCTCATTCTACACAAGTAGCCCATCAGAGACTGCAGACCATTCTTTGACAAAGGGCTTTGTTAATTCTTGTACCCTACAGACCAAAGAACTAAACGTTCTTATGCTGTTAAAAGACTAGATTATTTTTCTTCCTGTATTCAGGTTACTGTACTTAGGAGACTAGTATTACATTTCTTTCTGTCTGTCCTTCTCAGACATCTTTGGTTTGAAGGTGACTGATGTAGACCACATATTTTAAATATGCATCCATCCACTTGCCCTGGTGAAGAAAAATTAGTTTTAGGGTTTTTCCTTGGATAAAAAGAATTGTTTAATGATTTTTAGTGTAGATTCATATCTGCATTGGAGTACATAAAACATCCATGCTTTCAAATGACTTTCATTTGAGCCATTTTCATAAGAAGCTTGAAAGACCCTTGGGGTCTCCAGTGAGTGGTGGAGAATTTTGCTTTTCCCAACCTACTGCCATATATGCCTAATAAATGTTAAATTGGAAGTGTAGTACATTCTATCAGGAAGTCTTTATGCCAGCTTTTAACAAAGGGTCAACAATACTTTTCATTTCTTTATGAATTAGGATTCTTTTGCTAGCTATGAATTTTGGTTTTATTGTAGTTTGCTTATGATATTGATCAGACAGAAATTTTCATGTAAGGATAGATACAGTTGAATGATTTAGGTTTGAAGTGTTAGCTTGACCTTCTACCTGTGAACCTTCCCTTTCAACTTAACAACCAAAATATTTTTAATTGTTCCTACATGTCCACTCCACATCACTTACACTCATGATTTAAACAGTTGATTTATGTAATTTTTATTTCCTGACAACACCCATCACCTAAAAGAGTTGGGTCCCATTTTAAAGACAATGGAATTTAAATCAACTAGAATTAGAAGGACCCTGATGTCATCTCAGACAGGTATACATTATTTATGTTGAAATTAATATCTACGAGCCACAGAAATAGCTAAAAGCATTGTCACAGAATGAATGAAACAGGTCAAGGCAGTGTGTTTTCATCAGTCATAACTTTTCTGAGTTCCAGTAATGTACTTTCAGTACACAGTCTGCTATTTGTTCCTCTGTGATCGTGGGAAGCCCCAAACAGCCTTATTTTTATAAACACAATTTCTTTGCTGCCTTCCAGGTTAGGCTGACCTATTTTCTTTCCTCCCTCCCAGTTCACTGTAGGGGTCATATATTTGCAAGATCTCGTAGGATACAAACAAAAACTATTGTAGCCAATCTCTGAAACTGTTGTGAAAGGGTATTGTCTTCATGGCCTTGAAGTCTTAAGGGACTAAAGAGTGTTTTTTATTTTTTTTTAACAGTCCAGATAAGAAAAACTTAAAGTGAGTTATCTCTAAAAGGCATAAAGAGATGGCTGCTTTGCTTTTCAGTTTTGAAATGTTAGGCTTGCCTTTTAGATTTTTTTATCCAACATCAGTTTCTTTTTCTTTTGAGTAATTACAGAATTCACTGAATCATTGAATTTCAAAGCGAGAAGATTATCTAATCCAGCTCATTCATTTTTGCAAATAATACCCAAGAAAGAAAAAATGATTAATTCAAAGTCACATAGCAAGCAAGCATTGTTAGACAGTAGAATCTAAACAATTTAGATTACTTTGTTTCTCTGCCACTGCCTGGATACTTCTGACATCCTTTTTCCCCCCTCCTATAAATAGTAATATAAACTAGATGTGTGTGTTTAGTTACGGTTAATTTAGAACTTAACAGATATTATGTCTATTGGTAACTTTTTTTTTAAAGAAATACAGAATTTCTTTCCATACTACTGGGTGGGAAGTGAGATGGTCAAAAGTGTGCCCCTTTGGTGATAGGAAAGGTGTCCTAGAATTAAAAAAAATTAACCATGAATTGGACTAGAATCAGCCTGGGCTTAGTCAGGAAAACCTACGTTCAAATCTAGCCTGTGACCACAGCTTCCTGACCCTGGATGGACAGAGCTAGGATTCATCATCTACCAAGTTATAGATTAAGTCTTGGTGCTTATTAAAGAAGAATGAGGCATAGGAACTAGATCATTTCATTATCTACCACTTTCGTAATTTTCCTTTCCCTTGTGCCTTTCCTTTCACCCTGTCGTCTTCCTCCTTTAATTGGACATTCTGTTGGTGGTGAAGAGGTGCTCTCTCCCTTCTGATATCCAGCCTCTTGTGCCACCCCCTCCCCACCCCAACACACATATACACACGCATAGACTTACTTCAGGACCTTGTCTTGGAAAAGAAAAACTGCCAAAGCAAATGAATATAGTGATTACATTTTACATTAACTGCACCTTCTGCATGTACAGTCTACCTACAGTCTCCTTCCCTTGGAGAGTAGAGAAATGCATTTTATCATCAATTTTCTGGAACTAAGATTTGATGCTACTGCTCATAGTTTCAATTCTTAGGCCTTTTTATATTTTCACTTAAGTTATCATAGTCATCTATGTATCTTGTTCCCCTACTTCTGCTTTTGCTTTCAGTTCATGCACGTCTTTCCATGTTCCTTTAAATTCCTCCTATTTATCATTTCTTATGGTACAATAATATTCTCTTTCATTCATATTCTACAGTTTGTACAGCTATCCTCCATTCCATGAACATTCACTTCATTTTTATTTTCTAAAATTTCATTTTATTTTATTTGTAGCTGTAAACATTATTGCTGCAAATATTTTTGTGACATGTGGGATCTTCCTTTCTGTCATCTACCTCCCTGGGATGTAATGTAATCCACACTGGATCAAAGGGTGTGAGCAGCTAAATTAACCTCTTATGGTAATCAAGCTAATTGCCTTAGTGTGAGAATACTACATCTTGTACATCTGGGACTATTCCAAAACCATCTCTTCATGACACATGAACTTGCAGATCATGGAGTTCTTTCATAGTCACTATCTTGAAACCAAAGGGCAGAATGGAATATCATGAGTGTCATAATTGATATTTGAACATAAAACTAAATGGAGTTTGGGGAGGAAGAAAGGTAGAATAATTCTTAAACCATAGCAAGACCAGTTAAGACTAAGGAAAGAAGCCCTGATTGAAATTCTCTCTCCAAGGAATCACTTTCACAGGGCTCAATTCTTGGTGTTCATTGTGCAAGAAGAGACTGGAAATCCCATATGAGGCATAGGAAAGATAGAACCTTCATAACTTCCCTTCCCCCATTCCCTTTCTCTTTCCTTCTGCTTCTCCCCTTTTAAACCTAATCACTGCTTTTAACTTTTTGCCCTATCTCTATGTAGATGCTTAATTGGTGCAGTAATACTTTCACACTCAGTTCATAAACTGAGTACTCTGCTTAACATTAACTTTCTTTATTTGCTTTACCTGGCCTATCAGCTAATCAGTCAATAAGCATTTATTAAGTACATCCTATAGCAGGCACTGCACTAAACTCTGGGTATACAGAGATTCAAAAAACAATCTCTGCCCTGCAAGTACCCACAATCTAATAAAGGAGGCCACAAGCAAACAAATATGTACTAACAGGATATAATCAGAAATTATTAACTAAGAGAAAGAGGGCACTAGAATTAGGAGGAGTTAGGAAAGGTTTTCTGTAGAAGGTGGGGTTCTAGTTGGGTCATGAAGAAAGACAGGGAAGGTAGTAGGACATAAGGAGAACATGCCAGGCATTGGGGATACCTTTTCAACTGGTTTCTAGTTTTCTAAGATTAATCATGAAGCTCATTTATGCCAATAGCACCTACATATTAAATAAATAGAGAAACCTAACTGAAAAATGATGACTGCTTTTTATAGTTACTAGAAGGTAATCTCTTTGTAGGCAGGGACTTTCATTTTTTTATTTGAGTGCCTGGCACATTTGTGCTTAGTATAAATGCTTTCCCATTGCCAGTTGAGATAGAGCCTATCTGTCTCAGCAGATTCAACTGTCTGCTTACCTAAAGAGAGAAATTTTTAATCCAGACTCATGTGAGCATCCTCCTCCCAATCCCAAATTCGAAATTTTCACAGAGATTTCAAATCAAGAACTTGAAAATAACATTTTGATCCTTGGGCAGTGTTAATACTTTCCTCAAAATCTACATATAAAATTCATTTAATATTGATTAAAATTGATTTAATAATTGATTTTTTAAGATGTAGGAAAACTTTGAAAATATTTATTCATTATAATGGAGAAGAGTATTTACTAGTTCTAGCTTCCTGTTTCCAAGTCATCTTTGGTCTGAAGGTGGTCTCTGTTTCAGAAATACTTTATAATTGTCTTCTTAAGGATTTTTTAAAAAGCATTTTAGAATAAAGGAATGTTAGTATAGAATAATGTGAGTCTGAAGCCTATTATTGGGAGATTATGAAACCTAGATATTTTATACTTTATGAATATAAAGAGAAAGGTTTTTAAAGTTGTGTTTGTATTATTGTTATACTACATTTTACTGGAAATATATTGTTTTTCTGACACTCTAAAAACAGGCTCCAAAAAGTTTGTGTATGCATATTTCCTGAGTTCCTTTGAGCATTGGAGTACCTGAGATTCATTGGAATCAAGGGGAAATTTTTCCTATTTTGAGAAATGTTGAATATTCTGCTTTACTTTATAAATTTGGACAATGTAACATCATGACCTCTCATTCCATGTAACCATCCTGTAAAATATCACAGAAAATTCTCATTTCCTCAGAGCATGAAGCTCTGGAAGTTCATTTTAAATCATTAGGTGAAAGATTTGTCATTTTTAAAGGAACTTTACAAATTACTAAGGAAAGCAATGAAGGAGAAAGGAGCAGTCTTCAAAAATTGGTACCTTTTTTTACTTTATAAAATACATTTCTGATTAAATTGAACCTGTGTTCCTTCCCCAGCAAGCCATACTTGCAACAAAGATTAAAAAAGAAAGAGAGAACAAAACAATTCAGCAAACTAACCAACAGTGTTGACCACCTGGCATTATGTGAAATATTCCACATCCAGACTTCCCTAGCTCAAGTAGTATGATGCTAAAGAATATATCCTGAAATCTTAATTCAACAGATTGAAAATTGAATAAAGCTAGTAAATTTTATAGTTGAATAGGAAATTTATCTATTGAATAGCAAAATAATTATACTTTTATCATACATTCTAGTAGTGCCTTTAAAGTTTTCATGCTGTCTGACCTGTTCATTTTCCTTCACAGAAATCACTAAAGTAAAATTTAAAAGGTTTTTTTTAAAATACTAATATAAAAACTATGTCATTCTTGTAAGTATGACCAGAGAACCATTAACAGAGTCTTAGGAGAGAATTTGGTTTGTGCACTGGTCTTCATTACTCTTGATATTTATAATGCACTAATGTATCCTGTGCTTTCTAATAAGAGTTAATAATTTACCTAGGAGAAAGGAAAACAAACTTCACCATTGATAGTCCATCAGAAACTCTTATCAAAAGCAATACTGTTCTTCCTTTTCCAACTTAAATAAAATTGTTTCATGGAGGCAGATAGGGAATGGAATAGAAGATGGATAGGTTGGTGCCCAGAGAATTTTCACGTAAATGCACCTACTCTGGTTGGTTCTTTACTTAGCCAACCTCTGAGGAAGCCAGAACTATCTTACTAATGAATGAATTGGGCTCCCACCCATTTACCTCTGGTAATCTAAATATCTGACTTTGTCGTTTAAGATAAAGGTTGTACTGAAACATTTTTTGCTGTTTAGCACAAAGAATAAGATTCTTTAAATTTATTTTTTTCTGAAGAACATCCATCTTAAGTTTCAGTTACATGTTAATTCTTTTTTTGCCTAGTTTTCTGCATTTTTGTGAGAAAATTCTTCCCCCTTCAGTGTTAGGCTAGTATATATAGAATTATAGATTTAAAGATGAAGAGACCAAGACCATCTTTAATCCGGCCCTTTACTTTATAGGTGAGGAAATTGAGACTCAGAGACAGTAACTTACTTTCAAGGTCATCCAAGTAGTAAAGTGGTAGGATTTGAATCCAGACCTTTTGAATCCAAATCTAGTGTTCTTTCCACAGACTCCACATAATACCTACTTTGTGATAGGAGACATCTAAATTGCTTTGACTGCAGAGCACTTTGGGGCTTGAAATATACTGACTGAATTTAGATGTAAAGGTTGGTCTAAGGATATGGAATGAATACCCCAGACTTTTTAGAGGAGCTAGAAGAATTTGGGGGGAAAAGGAGAAGAATTAAACCTATTTTTGTAATGCTTTTGTCTCCTAATTCCTCCATGTTTCCCCTGCCTCTCTCCTCTATACCCTCTCCATTTACCCTTTCCCTCACCTCTTCTCTCTGCTCTTCTCTTCCATTCCCTTTCCCCTCTTTTCTCCCTTGTCCCCTTTCTCTTCTCCTTTCTTAAATTAAATGTTCTTATGATTCTTATACATTGCAAAATCATGTTAGCTTTTCTAGAGGAGGATAACAGTACACTAACTCACATTTCAACTTCTGATGAACTACATGACTATGAGTTTATTTATTACTTTTTTCCCCTTTGGCTTGAACTGTTGGAAAAAGCACTGAACTTGACATAAGAACAGTCTGATCTCAGCATGTCATTTAAACACAAGACCTCCATTTCCTCATGTGAATGGGATGGAAGGTGCTCTGGAAAAGCCAGTGGTCAGATCTTTTAAGGTCCCATCCAGTACTAAGATTCTGTGTTCAAATTTTTGTTCTGATGAGGTTTTATTTTTGATTCTGTTAAATTCATCAACCAACCAAATATTTATCACCACTTTTTCTAAAAAAATGAATTTTTCCTCTTAATTTGCCTGAATAATTTTTGTACTATTTACCACCTTCCAAGTTGTCAGAAATCCTCTTCAACTTGTGAAAGGGAAGGATTACGTAGAGAGAAGAGGGAAAGGTCAAACAAAAAGGAACGTAGTAATAACGAGAAACACAAGGAATAAAAGTTTAAAAAGAGGAATGTAAGTAATAAAAACTAAAAAGGGATGTAAATAAGAAAAGTTAAAAAATAGGAATATAGTAATACAAGTTTAAAAGGGAAGAATATTAGTAATAAAAATAATAGAAAAAACTGGGGAGATAAAGAGGGAGAATTGGACTGTTGAGAAACCAATGTGGAGAGGGAGAAATCACTTACACCCTGTTGCTCTTTGGATAAAAAAGCAACTCTTCTGTTTGTCATTCAAAGCCATTCCCAGCATAACCCCACCCTATCTTTCTAAGCTAATTACATATCATTACCCTTCATTTGTCTTTGTTGGAACCAAACTGACCTACAGAACTATATTCCCTATAGACATTCCAAATTCAACTGCATAGTGTTTCCAAAATAGGGGTCATAATGGTACCTCCACTCAGAGTTATTGTGAGGATCACATGAGATAGTTATGTAGTAAATATTTAATAAATGCTTTCATCTTGCTTGATTGATTGTCTCAAAAGAAGAAAGGTAGGATTCGAGTGGAAGTAGTGAATTGGAGAGCTGAGAAATAAGAAAGAGGAAGGAAGGGACAGAGATAAACTGAATGGGAAAGGTTAAAATGGTAGGAGGAGTGAAATGAAGACATAAGAAGATAAATAAGAATCAAGTGAAAGAGGCTGGGAGCATGAGGAGTGCATATGTGAATAAATATGTGATTGACAGTAATAGAAGGGTAGTAATGACAGCCCTAGACAGAAACTCAGCTCCACCATTACTTGGTTAATTATATGACTTTGGACACAGCTCAACTTCTGGGCCTCGGTTCTATTGTGTTTAAGATTAAGAGATTGGATTGCATGATTTCCAAAGAATCTCCCAATTCCAAAATACTTTGCTATAATTCTGTGATGCTAAGAGTGATTTGGTCATTTTAAAAGTTTGAAGAGGTAAGGGAGAGTAACACATTGGACATGAAAATGATTACCTTTTTCTAATAGAAAAAGAAGGAAAATAAGAGAGTTAAGTGGGAGAAATGGACAGGTTAAAAAAAGGAGTAAATTCTCAACCTAGGAATTTGGAGAATAGAAGAAAGAATGAGTGTGTTTAGAATAGGAGAGGGTAGAGATAGTGAGTATTGAATACAGATGTTTTTTTAAAGCTCTCCTTTTGTTGGAGGGAGTTAGGACAGAGAGAAACCCATCTCTGAGATAGCTTCATAAATGTAGCAAAATTTGTGAAATAAAAGAGATTGGAAAGACTCATTAATATGCTCAATCAAGTTCTTAGAAAAACAAGTTAAAATTGTTTTACTATATTGATCCAGAATTGGATAGATTTGAAAGTTATCTATAAATTTTTTTTAAATGGAAAAGTCGGACTTCATCTCCTTATCTTGGTTGAGATAAATAAAACACACACACACACACACACACACACACACACACACACACACAAACAACTTCTATAAAGTAGATTTTTGCCCTGACCTTTGTCTAACTGTTGATTTACTCAGCTACTATCTTGGTATCATGATTGCTATTTCAGACATTGTCAACAATTTCCCTTTTGTATGAGGAGGTCTTGGTATGGTAGTTTCTTATCACTTATTTATTATAAGATGACATTTCATCATACGATTCTCTGTCTCAGTCCCAATAGTCTGACAATATTTTATTAGGAGGAAGTGCCTACAAATGCTTCTGGCTTTTCTCTGTATTCTTTCTTGAGAACAGAGGATCCTTTGTGATACTGTGTTGGTTACTAATCCCAGTTCTTTTCAGGGGCACCACTTTTTACAAATTTTGTCATCTAGAAGCTCCTACATGGGAAGTTTTTGTTGGTGCAGAGACTATATTTCAAGCAAGCTTGGAATGGGGACTCCTTGATAGAGATGATTTGAGTATTTTGTGTCCCGTTTTTTTAAAGATATTTGTACAATGACAGATTTCTGGCATATGTTAAAAGAAAACAATTTGTACTTTCCTGGTATTTGAGTAGTTTACCTGTGAGATCTTCTCAGACTTGGTACCATCTGTTCAGCCTATTGTATAATCTGTATGTAGATACACAATTTATTAAATCCCTGACCTCAGATGGTTTATAGTCTAACTGGAAGAAGGGGTTGGTAATTGTGGGTGACAAGGGAAGAAGGGGGGGAATCTTTTTGTTATACTATGTAGAAGGGGATCCAAATTGTCTTAAAATGTGTATTTGTGCTTTTATATATGTGTATATGCATATATACATATATATATGTATGTATATATGATGATGAGAGAGGTTGAGAACTGGCTTCTGTGTCAAGAAGACCTTGGTTCAAAATCTGTTCCTGACACATCCTGGGCAAGTTATCATTCCCTGGAAGTTTTCATTTCTTGGGTCATTTTATCATTGATCACTCCTGCCTGCACCAACTACCTGTAATGGAACTTTTCCCTGGGGCTAATTGATTGGGGAGTGTGAACTTACCTGACTAGATGACCTTAGTCTATTTGTGCTTGAAGGCTTGTATTCATATACCTTATCCATCCAAGATGGCTGTCTTAGTACCTCTTGTCATATATACCCTATACATTCTCATGCCCCCTTCCACCTCTTGCTCTGGGCACAGTAATCAAATTAACACTACTTTTGCTTCTGTAAAGGGCCTTAATGACCCTTTGGCTCACCTACTACATTAAAGAAATACTTTTTCATTTATTCATTCATCAGCAAAATTACTGGTCCAGATGCTTTCCAGAAAACAAACCCTGAAAACTTTTGTGGGATGAAAAATACTAAAACATAAGAAAGTAGTTTTGTATTTGCTTCTGAAACCAGGCTTCAGACATGTTAAGGGTAGAGAATAGTTTCGTGTTGAGTGTTATTTGTTAGGCCATTTGCTACAAATATTTCTTGGATATCATAATTTGGGGAAACTCATTTAAACAGCTTACAGTATTATTTGGTTCCTTATTATACCTTT
Organism: Potorous gilbertii; assembly: GCA_028658325.1. Classification (NCBI taxonomy): domain Eukaryota; kingdom Metazoa; phylum Chordata; class Mammalia; order Diprotodontia; family Potoroidae; genus Potorous; species Potorous gilbertii. Next base: position 10,041 of record JAQQSK010006406.1, read on the forward strand.
ACCTTGTAACGGAAGAGTCTCTTACAAATGTATGCCTTATAAGAAAATTCAAGTTTATTCTTTTTGGGTTTTTTTAAAGAAAAAAATTTATTTAACACTATTCTTACTTCTGATCCTTTCAAATCCTTGTACATAATCATACCACTCCAAATGCTCTTTATTTATTTACTTTTAGCACTTTTTTTTTCTCTGCTCTCTTCTGGAGAGTTGACTGTGGTACAGGAAACCAATGGGAAAAGCCGTTATAATGAAAAGAAATCCAGAATCTGAAGACCTGAGTTCCATGCCCGACAAATTACTCTGCAGATTACTGCATTGTGCTCACAGTTCCTGCGTCTTCACAGTGTTGTTGTACACTGATTCTCCTGGTTCTGCTCACTGCATCTTCTCAAGTTTCTCTGAATCCATCTCTTTTATCATTTCCTATGGCATGATAATATTCCATTACATTCATATAATTTGTTTAGCCATTCCCAGTTCTTTGCCACTGCAAAAAAAGTTGATATAATTATTTTTGTGCAAGTAAGTCCTTTTCTGTTTTTAAATTTCTTTGGGATGTCTCTGTTCAAAAAAATAACTTTTTGAGCAGAGCTCCAAATTGCTTTCCAGAATGAATGACCAGTTCATATCTCCATCAGTATGTCTATTTCCCCTCCAGTAATTGTCATTTTCCTTTTTTGTCAGCTTTTCTAATACTGTGGACCTCAGAGTCCCCTTATATGTTAAACACCCACTTTATGACTAGCATGGTACTAAGTACCATGGGAAACGCAAGAGGGAGAGACATGGATTCCTGATTTTCAGTACATTTTATAACCTACCATTAGAACAACATGTAAGAAAGAGCAAGGGAAAGTCAGCCAGTGAGAGGACCCATTTGGGGAGTGATAAAATGCAGGATTCAGAGGCAGGAGACCTGGGTTAAAAAACAAAGTAAGCAAGCCAAGGAAGCCAAGATTCAGAGGCAGGAGACCTGGGTTCAAATCCTGGCTTCCTTGGCTTGCTTACTTTGTGAATATGGACAAGTAAGTTATTTAAACTTCTCTAGGTCTCATTTTCCCCATTTATGAAAAGAAGGGTCTAAAACAGATACCTTCTAAGGTCTCTTCCAGCTCCAGATCTAGGATCCTAAGTAAAAAAATGAAATAGCCATTTGGGTTCATTGACTCTCTCCCTTGTTGACTTTCTCTGGCTGTTCATGTAGGCTGGTCTCAACCTCCTCTCAGTTGATGACAGATGTCTTTGGTCAACAGGCATTGTAATTGCTTCCACTTTTGTAACCAAATTCCTTTCTATAAAAGTGAGAAAATAATTGTTTTTAGAGGATTCTAGAGTATACATGGTGGTTTTCATTAGGTTTTGTTTTTAAATGGAAAAATGGAATTTCAGCAGAGACAGAGCTTTAAAAGATAAGTTTCTGAATATCCTATAAGAGATTGTATGTACTACCACCTGTAAAAACATACTTAGCTTGACATTATTGCTGACCTTCTCAAGGGAGAGGGAAACGAGAGAGGAAGAAAATTTGGAATTCAAATTTTTAAAAAAATGCATGTCAATAAGAAACAATGAGTGGGTTGATCTTAGAAAAACATGAAAAGATTTGTATGAAATATTGAAGGGTGGAAATGACCAGAACCAAGAGAACATTGTATACAGTAACAGTAAAATTGTTCAAAGAACAGCTGAACATCCAAGCCAGTCTGAGTATTCTAAGTACTCAAATCAGCTACAGAGGACCTGCAAAGCAAGATGCTGTCCACTTCCTAAGAAACAGTTTGGAACTTAAAATGTGTACACACACACACACCCCAAATTAAAGTTTTAAAATGAATGTTAGCATTTTTACATATATTTGGGAAATACTTAATGAAATAAAATGTTTTAAAAAATGTACTTGGCACAGTAAAATAGTGTATGTATGTATATGTTCATAGTATATGTAGGTATATTCATAGTATGGAATTATGGTTGCCTTTGGCCTAAGAGGAAAATGTTTTTGAGTTAGTTTTTATAATATTTGATTAATTCATTGACATTTGAAAGATGTCTTGCTTATATTTTTGTGGGGAATGTTTTTGGTGGAGGGGGCAGGAGGAAGAATGTCCTCATTTTTTAAAAATATTGAGTATTAAAAGTCTTTCTGGTACTCTGCAAGGGAAATTAGTAGATCTGAGCAACAGAAGAAGACTGGCTTAGGCAGGGGAGATCCTGGTGCCAGGTAAGAATGTGCCCTCTGCTTGCCAAATCACTAATTGTTTTACTGGGAATCTGTCAGTCAATCCAGTAGAATGTATTAAGTCCTACCCTGGGGCTTACCTGACCAGGTTTGAACCATACCATACTTTGCCTCAAGCATCCTTGAAGCTATGGATATTTAAGGGTATTTTTTTCCTCCCCTCAAAATTTTTCCTTAGCAAGTATCAATTATTCCTGTGGTTCCCTGCTCTATTAGGTCCTGGGGTGTGATAATAATCTCCTTGGGGGGCCAGTCTTGTGTGGATCTGGGGCTGGGAACCAGTTTGACCTCCAAGGTAGGTGCTTTTCTGCCCTTTCTTCCCCTCCCTATCTGGGGAATATCCAATTGGAATGGAATGACTTGGAGATTTAGTTAGGTCTTCTCATTTCTACATCCTCTTTACTACTCTGTGACCCCTAGACTCTGTAACCTCTAAGCTGAGGACTAGCCTCCTTTTTAAAAAATTACAAGGTAGACAGGAATTTAAAAAAAAAAAAACAACAGATTTATATAAATATGAGTTCCTGTATTTATATTCTTATATAAGTTCTCCTGGTTCTGTTTGATTCACTCAGAATCAGTTTGTATAAATCTTTGTAGATTTCTCTAGGGCTGAGTAACTATTTTTTTTTAAATCTCTTCCCAATCTCTAATATATTTTTTGTTATATTTTAAGTTCCAAACTGCCTCCCTCTCTCCTACCCCATTTGACAGAGAGAGAGAGAGAGAGAGAGAGAGAGAGAGAGAGAGAGAGAGAGAGACACACACACACACACACACACACACACACACACACAGTTGATTCAGTCAATCAACATTTATTAAGCACCTATTACGTGCCAAACACTGTGCTAAATTTCACTAGGGGAATGAAAAACGTTGATAGGTTTATCCAATGTTTGGCTCTAGTTACAACACTTTTTCGAAAAACTTGGGCTTTCCTGTTGTCAAAGCACATTATATTTTTGGACAAATTGCATAAGCTTACATTATTAGTTTGGGTTTTGAAAATGGTGAAGTTCTAAGGTTAATAGAAAGATAGAAGAATAAAGACTTCCTGGTTGTATTTTTAAAAAGGACAACCATCAAATCTTTGAGAGGTAAAACCATCTAGAATTTCCTTTTAAAGAAGAAATAAAATTCTCTTTTCAGGCATCACTGCTCTACTTGCCACAAACTTTGCCTCACTGAGGAAGAAGCCTTTCTGAAATGGTGTAAGATTCAAGGTCGATGAGCTCTTTAGAGGGGGAAACTGTCTTTACCTCTTTATATATGGTCAGTGCATTCATAGCTCAATGCCAGGCACCTAGTAGGTGCTTAATAAAGGTTAATTGACTGATTGATTGATTGAATGATTGGTCTTATATCTTGACTCCTTCTTTCCCTAATACAACAAATAGGAAATAAGCTAGTGAGCCTCCTGTAGTTGATTTAGACTTTTCATTCTTGAATGACCCATTCATGGAACCAGACCTGTAGATTTACAGAGAAAATGTCCCATTTATGATGAGTAGTGAAGTTTACTGTGTGTAGTTTTTTAACTTCCTGTCTTTTGGGGTAGCCTGGGCTGTTGGCTAGGTTAGTTTATCTCAGGCCTGACTTTTACTTTGTATATTGGGGACTCCAAAATTGGTAAATCACATACCTAAATACACATCTGAAAAGAGTTTAAACCTAAGGGACCTCGTTATATACAACACAGTTAAAACTGAATAGAAGTGATTATTCAGCCCCTGATGTGGTAAAGGGAAAGAAGTGTCCTTGGAAGATTACAGTTAATGTATTTTTTTATCTCTTTGCCTTTTAGTATAGGTTTCTACTCTTATCGAATAATGCATCACTGTTTATAGAAAGAAAGTTTAATGATGTTTTATTTTTTTCACCGTTTCCCATGTCAGGTTGTACTCTGGCATTCTAGATAGGTTTTTCATCTAACCTTAGGCATATAATGTTTGACATTTCTCCTCCGTTAATCCGTGGGGTCCTCTCACTCAGCCTACAGCCAGAGCCACACCTAAGAATCTTTCACGTTTTCAACCACTGATGGCTATCAGGAACAATATAATTGAAGATTTTATGTCATTAACAACAAAGAAAATGGCCCTGAGTTTACTTCTCAAGATAGGTCTGAATTTTTGTATAGTATATAAATCTTCAGATTAAAGGA
>JAQQSK010006407.1:0-14445 GCA_028658325.1 Potorous gilbertii
TAACCTTCTATGGTCTTAGTTTTTTTCCCTTTTCTGGGCATTTTCCCAGTCAGTTTCTTGACTTCTGAGAGTCCTCTCCACCCCTGGCCTAGGTCTGCCCAGCTAGTGCTTGGGGTCTGAGATTCAAATGCTGCTCCCCAGCCTCAGGGCTTTCAGTGGTGGGCCTGGCTGCTATTCAATGGGAGCTTAATTTCTGCTGCTCAGGTGGGGGCAGGGCCACCTCCCAGGCTCAGTTCCCTCAGGGGGTTTATGCAGAGACCTTTTGTAATGAAGCTCCTGCCGAGCTCCTGCCTGCTCTGGGAGTCTCTGGCCACGTGCTCCGGGAGCCTCTGGCCGCCACTGCTGCTGCCTCCTGAGGGGGCCTGAATCCCAGAGACACCCCACTTCCCTCTCAGCCCGTCTCTCTCACTGACCTGTGAGTCTGTGGGTGGAAGGACCTTCGTGGCCGCTGGAGATTCCATCCCTGACGCCTGCTTGGATCTGCTCGCTCCTCTCACTGCCATGTGGCCGGGGCAGGGGAGGGAAGGGCTCCGCTCCCACCCGGGGTGCAATGGACCTTTGGGATCAGTTTTTCAGGGCTCTCTGGAACGGAAATCTCCATTACTGTGTTGCTGCTCAGTTTCTACTGTTCCAGAATTTGTTGGGAGTTCTTTTTAGAGGAAATTCATGGGCTGTGGGTTTGGACCTAGCATAGGTGGGTCTTTCTACTTTGCCATCTTGGCCTGTTCACTTCATTTTTAAATTTGTTCATATGGGTCTTTCTGGGTTTTTCTGGAACCATCCCCCTCACCATTTCTCATGGCTCAATAGTATTCCATCACAATCTTGTCACAGTTTTTAATTGTTAGATTTGAGTGTTGCTCACCTCTGGAGGAGATTACTGGTCTATTATTCTGACTCTTATATCCTTCTGCTGCTTTCACAGCTCATTCTGGAGATCTATATGTTTTTGGTGCTTCCAGAATGGTGTGATCTAGAAAGATGTCTCTTCACTCCTTTTCTAGTCTAGAATCTCTACTCATTACACATGTAAGCCCCCTGATCTCTTCAATCTTGACCTGAAACTGTGACATGGAATTAGAAAATGGGTGACAGAACTTCTAGATGGATCTGTTCCTGCTCCTAGTGTTAATACTATAATCTCCTAGGATCTCTCTTTGTTCAGGTTTCAGGCCTTGAACTGCCCCTGGGGGCAGGACTGATCCTCACCAATGCAGTGACTTCCATAGCCTGGTGCTGCTGCTTTGTTGCTCTGTGCTCTTGGCCAGCTTCAATCCCAATGTCAGCAGACCGCTATCTTTCTCAGCTGCCCTTGGCTGGAAAAGATTACTCATTCTGACTTTTTCTTGGCTTTCCTGCGCAGACTTGGTTTGGCACATTTTCTGTGGTCCTTGTAGAAGGGATTTGGGGGGAATTAAGGCAAAGTTGCTAAGCTCTCACTCCTGAATTTTTTTAATTTTTATTTTTAATAAATAAATTATTTTATTTTTTAATAATAATTTTATTTTTTAAATTTTAAGTGGTTCAAGGAAAGTAGAACACACAGATTTAGAATGAGAATTTCTTCAGGTCAAGGAATATCTTTCTTTTTGCATATATTTATATCATTATAACTTAGCACAGTGCCTAGCACATAGTAAACGCTTACTTCTTTAACTTGTTGGCTTCAACCAAACAGGTTGAATAACAGGGGAAAAGGAAGGAGGGAAAATTCAGGCAATGGTTAGACATTAAGTCGAACAAACTCAATATTCAACTGGGAGACTGTAAAGAGTGTTTTAATAAAAAAAAAGGAAGAAAGGCTATAAAATTTGTAATTTGGGTTTGGATGAGAATAAGAAAAAAGGAAGAGGGAGGATCAAAGCAAATTATATGAAGTATATATGAAGCAACAATTCTGAGCATCTTCCTTTTTTCACCAACAAAATTTATTTGGCGTGTAGTTGCTATTTAAGTGGTCAGTGGGACTTGAAAAGGGAAGTGACTAGAGTTAGGTGCCATCATTAAAAATAACCTCCTGCAGAAGGTAACTGTTGAGTCACATTTTCAAAGATGTAAGGAGTATGAGTTGGTAGCAAGGAGGGAAAGTACCCCAGGAAGAAACCATGATTTAGAAATATAGGGTTTTAGGGCTTAAGTGCATTTAACTGGGCACCTCATTTTAATATGAAAAACTGAAGCCCAGAGAGAAGAAAAGACTGACCCAAGATGATAAAGCTGGAAAATAATACAGCCAAGTTTTCTAACCAGGCTGTGGGCAAAAGCACCACAACAAACATTGAAGTTGTTTGTAGAGCCAAACAAGCAAACAGATTGGCAAAATTTGCACAAAAAAATACCTCAAGGCTTTTATTTAATCTTTTTACCAGGTAGTGAAGGTGCATTAAATCACTGACTAATTACTCTGTTGGCCTGTTCCTATTCAGTCACTACATCTCCTCTCTCAAAGAAAGAAAAGGTATTTTCTTACAATAAAGAGCACTAGATTTATGGGTGAAGTCTTGGGTTCAAAATCCAGCTCTGCTAAATACTACTTGTAAGAACTTGAACAAATTACTTTACTTCCCTGTACCTCAGTTTCCTCATTTACAAAATAAAATGAAGATCCCTTCCAGTTCTAAACTTATGACACTGTAATAAAATGATTGAACAATTTGTTTTATGGTAGTATAAGGTTTGGAAATCCCCCACCTAGGGAATCTTGTATCTTCTCCATAACCATAGGACAAGTTTAATATCAAAGGAAGAGGTCAAAGAGCTCTAGATTGATTATAGGTGGTAGTTTAATCAATTGGGTACTTACATTTGGGGTGGTATGATGGATCCCTGCCAAGATATTGACCATCCTTGGTCTGGGGCAGCTGCCAAACCAATCAGTGAATCCCTGCAAAGAACCACAAAAATTCCCATGGTAATAATAGAAAACAGACAAAAGGAAGAGGAGATATTGAGTGATTGGTGCCTATTTTTGGTTTTCTGCTTAGTAATGAACTTGGGAGTTAAGTCAATGTTATTATCAAGCATGCGTTTATGTATGTCTGGGTCACATATAGTTCATAATAGTCTTGTTTTGGCTTTCATAAGCCATAGTATCTAAAAATATGACTCAGTATCTAAGTTAAATTTAGTGTCTAAGTTATGATTTCTAACAGGTCACCATGTTTGGGCTTCCACCTTTCACATAATTTAAGTTTTTATGGTTTTTCACTTATTATTGTATTATATTGTATTGGGCTTTTTCCCCAATAAGAACCCTACAGGTAGGAAAAAGTGGAAGGGTAAAATGAAAATTGCTTCATAGAGTATACCAACATTTGCTTATAGGACAGGTTACGGGCAGAGAAACTGGAGGCAAGCCAATAAAATCACAGATGTGAACTTCAAACCCTTGATGAGGATTTTGATACATGGCTCTAATTGTGGATGTTTTGTTTTCTCTAATAAGATTCAGAGTGCTGTCATTTAAAACAAATCCCATGAAGAAGTTACCTAAATGCCCCTGTGCCTTGTTTTTTTCCATCTGGGATATGCCATTTGCCTCTTGCCCATTTTACCAAGATTTAGAGAGCAATAGAAATTTAGAGCTTGAAGGGCCTTCAATAGTCATCTAATCCAACACCTGAAAAAATGGTAATTCCCACAGTAACACATCCCACACCCAGCTTTGCTTAAAGACCAGCAGTGAGTTCTACTATATTTTAAGTAAGGTGAGTTTTTCCACTTTTCAGCAGCTCCAATTGTTAGGTTTTCGTTACAGCAAACCTAAATTTGTTGCCTTTTTGTAAGCTCCACGCATTGTTCCTAGTTCTGCCTTCTGTGATAAAGCAGGATAAATCTAATAACCATTCTGTATGATAGAGCTGCTTTCACAGCTCATTCTGTACCTAATGTGAGGTATCATTTCTTCCTGAATGTTTTATTCTACAGGCTAAATATCCCCTGATCCTTCAACTGACATAAATTCTTCAAGGCTCTTCACTCTCCTGGTTGCTTTACTCTGAATGCTCTCCAACTTACCAATGTGGTATCCAGAACTTAACACAATATAACAAAAGCCTTCTAACTATAAGACCAATAGGTTTATTATTTTGTTATTGTTGGAATCTGTTCCTCTCTTAATTTTTGTACAAGATTATATTAACTTTATTCGTTAAAATATTACATTGTTGACTTATGTTAATCTTGCTATCTACTATAACCCCATATTTTTTTTCAGATAAATTTGTCTACCCATGCTTTTCCTATCTTATATGAAGTCTATTTCTTGGACTCAAGTATAATATTTAAAATTTATCCATATAATACTTTTTTATTAGATTCAGCTCAGTTTTTAAACTTGGTATTATCCTTTGATCTCTTTTGTCATCCAGAGTATTAGCAACTTCTCTCTGCTTCACATCATTAAAATTTAATTCACCAAATATTCATTAAACAGTTTACTAGGTCCTGAGGATACGAAGATAAAAATTAACAGTCCCTCTTCTCATAGAGCTCACATGTATATAAAAAATTAAATGCAAAATATATTCAAAATATTTTCTGATGAAATAGAAAATTATTTTCCAGGGATATTAGAATAAATTTCTTGTAGCAGGTGGCACTAGAGCTGAGCTTTGAAGGAAGCTCTGGATTCCACGAGGCAGAGGCATGAAGGGTACTCCTGGCAATATCCTAGAGAAAGGCAATGGAATATTGTATGCAGATAATAGAACATAAACCAATTTCATTAGAAGGAGAGTAACATGCAAGAAGACTAAAAAGACAGGCTGAAGTCATATTGGAAAGACAAAGGACTCTGTATTTTATAGAAAGGAAAAAATAATTGAGATTCTGAATGAGCAGGGGAGTATAACATGGTTAGATCTATGCCTTAAGAATATCAGTGCCTTAATAGTATCAATTTGGCAGCTCTTTAGAGGATGGATTAGAGGGAGGAAAGATTTAAGGGAGAAAGTTAAGAGTCTGCTACAAAATTCAGGAAAGAAATAATGAGAGTTTGAACTAGATAGGTGACTATGAATGGAAGGAAAGGGATGGATGAAAGTATATTGCTGAATTAGAACTGCCAAGACTTGAGAACTAATTGGATATGAGGAGTCAAGGAGAAAGGAGTCAAGGAAAACTGAGGGTAAAAAGCAGGAACCCATATTAGAAAGAGGGGGGATACAGAAAGAGGAAAGTATTTGGGGAAAAAATGACTTCCATTTTAGAGAACTTGAAGAATTTACTATGCTTCAAGGAGTCCAATTGTCTACTGGTGGTTGATTATGAGGGACTGAAGTTCAGGAGAAAGGTTTTAGCTGGAAATAAATAGATGATAGAAAGATATACATATATATACATGCATGCATCAGTACATACATACATAGGAGACATGGATGTATATTACATATACTTGGAAGTCACCTGCACAGAGATGATATTCATACTCACTAAAGAAGAATCTAGATAATGGAGGACAAAAGGGATATATAAACTTGGGATATACCCATGCATAGGACAAGGACAGTGATCTTGCAAAGGAAACTGAAAAATAATGTCTAGACAGGTAGGAGAGAGTTAAGTCACAAAAATATAAGAAGAAGCAGAGATATAGTCGATAGTGTCAAATGCTGCTTAAAGGTCATGAAGAATAAAGATTGAGAGATGACAATCAGATTTTGAAATTAGTAGATCATTGGTAACCTGTTAGCTTGAATTTATTGGCCTGTTGGTTATAGAGGGCAGTCCTTGAAGCATGTGTAGATATTTAGTGAGTCTATTCCAAATGACCACATGGATGCTTTAATAAGTCAGTTTCCAGCCAGATGAGACTAAAAGATTTGTACTGTGGATGATTTTTTTAAAAAAGGCTTCTAATTGACTTTGAGCCCGAAGAATTGATGATTCAGTGGTTGCTGAAGCTAGAACTTTATGGATATACAAAAGTGGTGTTACTCCCTTTGTCTCTTTTTCCTTTGTGACTTTGAGCAAGGCAAGAATTCTTTGAGTTGCCCTCTTAAGGACCAGGTGGTGGAAGAGCCCTTGCCTTGTCTTCCATCTTGATATGGTGGTTGTCAATCACATGTCTGCCTCTGTCTCTTTGCATTTATTCTTTTCTGATCTTAGGCAAATGAGTATTCCAAGATGGAGGTATCAATGAGACATTCTGAATTCAGGAAGACCAGAGATCCCATTAGAGTTCCCACTTGTGACCAAAGCAATAGCAGCAGTAGGGACCGTAAGATTGGTAATGTTCAATGGCAGTGGAAGTAGTCACACACTGATACAAAAAGGATAGTGGTAGCTTCAATGTATGTGACTCCTCAAGGTGAAAAGTAGTGCTAGATATTGCCTTTAGAAAGATAAAATAGTCCTTGGAGCTCAAAAGAAAGCTACACCTAAGGGAAAATTCATGAGGATTCTTTAAAGGAGAAAAGGTCTTTCAGTGTTGTGAGTTACCCCTTTTCTACGTGTGTTCTCCACTATGCCTCAGGACCTTTACAATTTAAATTTGTGTCTATAATTGCTGTGTGTATTTATGGAACGGTATGCCCCAGACTTTCGTGGCAGGGAGGGCACTACTATTCTTACTATACTATCTTAGTAAATACTTTGACTAAAAGACAATTGTGAGCAACAATATTAGAAACCAAATTATTCAGAGTTATCTCTAGAACCTTGAGGATAGTAGTCAGTCATTCTCTGGGGTTCTGGTCTGTAAATTCAAATGGGAGTTGTGGGGAAATGACCTCAAGAAATTCCTATATCTATAAATTTGATAACTATGCCCTCTATGCCTGTATCCTTTTATCCATGTTATTGATTTTTTTTAACGATAAAGAACACAAGATCCAGCACAGATCCTTGAGAGTGCTCCACTACAGACATCTGTCCAAGTTGATTCTGTAAGGATTATTAAAACATTGCAGCAAAGTACTTTCCAAGTATAATCTTCTAAATATGGGGTGTAAGTAGCCCATAGAGGCTTTGTTCTCATGTAGAATAAGGGGGTGTTCAGAACACACACATTAAGTAACTACAAAAATAGTTTCAATTTAAGATGTTTTCACTTGAGCTTTGTCAGTCCTCAAACAGATACACTGAACAGATGACAGCGTCATAAATGTGTCTAGATGAGTTGTGTAGTAACTATTCACATGAGAAAAAGGTTGGCAGGGAGGCAGGCTAGGTGCTATTTTTATATAGAAGAGGGCTTTGTACATTACATTCCCTTATGTGTGACTTAAGACATGGACACATACTTCAGGAAGATATGTTCTTGTTCTAATTATGGAAATGAGCTAACTGATCAAATTACTTGCCACATAACTTGCATTACTCTTGAAGCTATGGGTAATTCTGGGATAATGGGAACCAAGATTATAACATCCAGAAAACAGAGACTCCAAATCAAGTACTTTTATGCAATAGTTTCTTTGAACCTTTGAAGAAATGGACAGTTCAGGTGAAGACTAATTTTCAAGTAAAGATGATAGAAAATTTTTGACCTTAAAAAAAAGCTAAACTTTTTTTGTGCTCAATTACTACAGCCTGGGTCAAAGCAAGAAAATAGTGGTTATCCATTCTGGAAAGCAATTTGGAATTATGCCCAAAGTGCTATAAAACTATGCATACCCTTTGATCCAGCAATATCATTGCTAGGTTTTATTCCAATGACATCAAAGAAAAAGAGAAAATGCTCTATTTGTACAAAAAATTTATAGCAACTTTTTTGTGGTGGCTAAGAACTAGAATTTAAAGGGGGTGCCCATCGATTGGGGAACCACTAAACAAGCTGTAGTATATGATCGTAATGGAATATTATTGTGCTGTAAGAAATGACAGGCAGCATGATTTCAGAAAAACCTGTAAAGACTACATGAACTGATTAAAAGTGAAGTGAACAGAACCAGAAGAACATTATACAAAGCAATAGCAATATCTTCCGATGAAGAACTATGAATGACATAGCTATTCTCAGCAACACAATGATCTAAGAAAATCCCAAAGGACTAATGATGAAGCATATTATCTTCTGTCCAGAGAAAGAACTGATATTGATTGAATACAGACTGAAGCATGCTATTTTTCACTTTTTTCCCATTTTTTCTTTTTTTCTAGTCTTTATGCACAAAACAATTAATATGGAAATGCTTTACATAATTGCACATGTTTAATCTATATCTGATTGCTTACCATCTCAGGAATAATGGAGAGGATACAATTTGAAACTCAAAACTTTTCATAAAAATGTTAAAAATCGGAAAAAATAGCTGTTAATAACACTGACAGGAAAAGAAGCTATGATAATGCTTTGTAATATTTGATCTCAGATACAATGTTCGCCATTATTAATTGTCTGATGTGTTTTAAGAGGATCACAGATTAGAACTAAAAGTTGTCAAATCCAGCATTTTCTCTATGGTACCATACTGTCTTTTATTTCATCAATGCAGCAACTGGTGTTAGCTCTGTCTCAGGTTCCCTTTTCCCTTTGGAAAGGAGCATCCTACATTCTTATGTACTCCATTGTTGTCATTTATTGATGTAACTATACATGAGAAACTTTTCTGTCCTCAAATTTTTATCAGACAATATTAATTAATTATTCTATTAACCTATTCATATTAGTCATCCCATTTCATCTTTTAGAAAAGGAATTTTGATATAATAAAGGACTTGGGTTTAAATTCCAGTTCTGCTATCTACTTTCTGCAGGAACTTAGGCAAGTCACTTTGTACTCTGGTCCTTCCTTATCTACAAAATTATGAGTTTGACCTAGATGACCTCTAAAGTCCCTTTGACTCTAAATTTATGACTCTATAATAAACTTGTCAAATAACATTATTTCATCTATAGGACAATTTGATAGGTAGAAAAGAATTCGATTTTTTAATTTAGTGAATGTTTATTAAATGCCTATAAAACGCTGTACTAAGCTTTGGAGTGTGCAAGAATGAATTATTATTCCCTGAATATGAGACGTATTCATCAAATGAAAGATATAATAAGGAATAGAGGTGGGACCAGTGATTTAATTTGGCACAAGGTGAGTAAACTTCCTCTGTCAGTGCAAATTGACACTTTCTCCTCAGCTTATAGTCTTGGAGACAGGGTTTTAATCTTATGCTCTTGGAATCCTAGTCTGGGAATAGATTTTAAAGGATCTGTGAACTTGAATGGGAAAAAATTACATCTTCATTTCAATACAACTAATTTCCTTTGTAATCCTACATATTATATTTCTACTCATTTGAAAATCATTCTTCTGAAAAGGTTCCACATCACACTGCTATAGAGGCCAATGCCACAAAAAAGGTCAAGAACCTCTGTCTAGGAGAGTTGCCTAGAACATTTAGAGATTAAATGCCTTGCTCAAAGACATACAACCAGTATGTGTCAAAGTTGGGACTTGAACCAGGTTTTCTCAGGAAAAGATGTCTGTAAAATATGTACATTTGCAATATATATGCATATACATACATACACATACAAACAAAAATACCTATACTACAAAGCAGAATCAGAAACTATACAAGTTGTTTGAATTTTATGACAGCTCGTAGGAACAAGAAATCACTTCTGGCAGAGATAGAAGTTTACATGGAGATGATATTTGAACTCAGGCTCCACAAAAAGATTGTCTTCTGCAATAAGACTTGCAAATGACTTGTAAATGATCTAATAATAAGTTTCAATGTTTTTATATAGGTCTCAATACAGATCCCTGTACTTCAGGAACAGAAGGGGGCATGGCTGGCTCACACAAATCCAGGATAAAAGAATGTGTCTCCAAAGCACATGAGAATGTTGAGCTATCATTTTGCCACTAATATGCTCCCTACTTGATTGCTTTAACCTCAGATTCCTGGAATCGCTGGCTTGTGGATTCACCTTTTGTTTTTGCCACCTAACAGCGTGGTGACCCAGTTGATCTTCTTCATGCGTCAGTTTCTATTCTTTCACCAGCCTGAAATTTTTCCCTTATGACTGTGCTTGTTTGTGTATTTTGTTTTAGCTTCTGTGTGTTCCACATTCTATTACATCAAGGCTTCAGTTACTTGATTCAGATATCTTATCAGTTCAACACTATGTGCCAAGGTCCAGTATTCTGAACTCTGGATGGTCACCTCTCATCTACCTCAGATAAACAGCCCAAATAGTGGCACAAAATGTTCAAAAACTGAAGAGTGCATTAAAAAATATTAAAACTCTGCCATCAAAGACTATCTCCCAATGAAGACAAGGGTTACAGAAAATGCTAATAATCTGATAAACATGTTAAGTGCTTACTGTATGCAAAGCACATTTCCTACTCAGAGATAACTCAGAAACTAGAGGTTAAATGACCTAGAAACTGTAGCGACCCTTGGTCTCCTTCCTGCTTCCAACCTGGCTCATACAGCTATCATTACGGAGAACAGCTGTTCTATAGAAGGTACCTGCCACCAATACCAAGCACAGACCAACACAGAAAACTAAGCCAAGAACTCAGAAATAACACTGTCCCTCAGACCCAACCGTACCAGCAGTATGCCTCACATCCCAGCAGCCTTCATCCAGGAGAGCAGCCCTTATGTAAAGGCTACCTATCAACAATCTCTGCTAAGGCTACAGCCCCTGACATTTTAATTGCTAAAGTTACTGAAGACCTGGAAAAGAAAGCCCTTGCCACCAAAGTCCTTGGCACCATCAAATAGTTCAATATAAGAAATAGATATTGCTTTATGGATGGAAATTGCATTAAGGAAGATGAATTACATCTATTTTGCCTCTGCATCCTAAGGACCACTGGACCTTTCCTCCTCACTTGCAGTTGAAACTTTCAATGTGTTTTGTCTCACTTCTTGAGAGCAGCTATTTACTTGCTTTTCTTTTTGTATTCCCTCTGCTTGGCACATAGTAAACACCTGTAGCTTTTTCATTCATTTGTTCATTTACTCACTTTCTGTGCTAGACACCAAGGGAAGTACAAGATTTAAATAACACATGGTTCCTGCTCGCATGCAGTTCAGTCTAGTGGAAGATATGACATGCATGTAAATAATTTTGATGAATTATGGGGGTAAAAGAGAGCAAATAATGAATTATAAGGGTACATGGGGATGATTTGAAGCCTCTTCTCTTACAGTACTGTTTCTCTCTCCTGAAAGTAGCCAGATAGGGATAAATTAGACCAAGAGTAAGGCCCTGGCTGACTAATACCTTTTGAATTCATCTAGTTCTATTCAGACAATCTTAATCTGCTATCTCTTTTGTTGATCCCAACTAACAGGTTATCCTTCTACTTAGTTAGAAGACCAGAACGAGTTACAGAATGCTTGTGCATGTTACAAACCAAAGACCAAGACAAGTACTTCCATTACACATCCTCATGTTTTTCAGCTAACAGATTTCACAGGTTCTTCAATTGTTGCCCTCATGAAAGATAAGATAGTTTTAATTATTCCTTAAAAGGTATTGAGACCATATTGGAGACCTGATTGGCCCAGGAGACAAAAAAACTCGTCTATTGAAACTGCATCTTCATTGTCTGAGCTACAAGATACTCTAGGCATTTTCAGATGCTTGGCTGGTGGATCATAATGGACAACTCAGGCAAGGGAGCTTTGTTCCACAAAATCATCTGAGGGATTCTCAATGCCTATCCTTGTTGACTACCCTTCTAGAATGGTTAAGACATCTCCTTTTTAAAATGAAGTTCAGGAATAGAATTTATTTTGTAAAAAAAAAAAAAAGCAGAGGCAGTCATCATGATCTCAGAAAAAGTTACAGCGAAAATAAATTTAATCAAAAGAGAAAAATAGGGCAACTATGCTACATGTCAGCAATATTATTCAATATTATTTTAGAATATTTAAAATAACTAGGCAATAAAAAATACCTGAGAGTAAACGTGCAAAAACAGATACAGGAACATAAACATGAACATAAACATAAACATGTAAACATAAAATATGTTTTGTACAATACAGTTAGACCTAAAGAACTGAAGTAATATTTATTCTTCCCAGGTGGGTAAAGCCAATATAATTTTAAAAATGAAAACTTTACCTAACTAATCTATTTATGCAATATCCCAATTAAATCACTGAAAATTATTGTACTGAGTTAGAAAAAATAATAACAAAGTTCATATGGAAGAACAAAAGGATAGGAACTTCAAAAAACCAGGAAAAAGATGTAAAGGAAGCAGATTTTGTAGTATCAGACCTTAAACTATATTATAAGATGAGAGTATTGTTGAAATATAAAACAAATAATTTTGATCACTTTAAATTAAATTTTTCTTACAAAAATGAAATGTATGCAGTCAAGAATAGAAGGAATGCAGAAAATTAGGGGTAAACTTTCATAGACAATCTCTCAGATAGGATGCATTGAGTTGGAATATTACTGTGGTGTAGGAAATGATGAGCTGAATGATTTAGAAAAACATGTAAAGACTTGAACTTATGAAGGAAGGTACTATCTATCTTCAGAAAAACAGATGACAAGAAATAAGAATAGTATAACTTTACATATGTGTGTGAGTGTATGTGTGTGTATATGTGTGTATGTATTTAAGTCTGGTCATAATTGTAGCCTTCTTTAGGTAGGAGGAGGGGAAATATAGTAAAAAGTGCGTAGCAGAAAACAAAAGAAAACCTGCAAGGAATTAACAAAAAGCTGGGCAGCTTTGAAAACAATGTGTAGTATTTATTATATAGGTTTTCTTGAAATGGAAATTTATTTTTTATATTGAATCCTCTTTTGCATACTGCTATGTACATGACAATTTTTTTCTTTTCTCATTTTGTATTTAAGTTTAAAATTTTAAAAATTCACAGAAAAGGAAAAAGTAAGTCTCTTTTTGTTAACTGTTGAATGACATGTATATAGAGTAGAACCTCAGTTTATGAATTTAATTTGTTCTTAGATTTTTTTCATCATGTGATTTGTTTGTATTGCAAAGCCAATTTTCTCATAGGAGACAATGTAAAGTCACATGATCAGTAACACATCCCCCAAAATATTCATATAAAAATAATTATTTGTAATTTTAAGTAATTTTTTTGTCCCTAATGCACCTGAAATACAATAGCAATGATTAAATTGAAATAAAATGAAAATAAAATAAACCAGCACCTTACCTTTGAGAAAAATCATCGCTGGTGTGAGGGAGATGAGAGGGAGGAGAAAGAGGAAGGGTTATTGCTTGGAAGGAAAATCTCCAAGAAAAGGTCAGGGATTTCAACCTTGGGAATGTTCTCCATTTTGCTACTTTCACTAAAAGTAAGACAAACACTAATGCCTTCACTTATTTTTCATTTTTAGAGCCACTTTCATGTTTTGACTCACTGACTTCTTTTCTTTATATTTGCTTCTGACTAGAAATCTATCTAATGAGAGTTGTTTTTTACTTTTTTAAAATAAATTTATTTGTTTTCAGTTTTCAACAATCATTTCCATAAGTTTTAAATTTTTTCACTCTTCTTCTCTGAGACAGCATGCAATCTTACATGGTTCAAAAAAAAAACCCTAAACATTGCCCTGGTTGAGCGTCATCCCTTCGCGAGCTGTTAAAGTTTGTACTGTGAATTTTTGTTTGTCCTGCAAGACTTATTTTGCAAAAAAATTTTGCTCATCAGCAGAGCATATGTAAACCAGGTTACTCATAAACCAAGAATCTACTGCATCTCATTTTGTTCGAGTATCAAACTTCCCCAGAGTCCTGAGTCAGGCCTATTCCCTAACAATTGGTGTAGTTGATGGAATTGGAACACAGTGAGCTCAGGGAATGGGAGATGGTTAATGCAGAGGAAGATAAGCCTGGATTGGCCTTCATATTTCTAGTGGTGTTTTTGGTAATGATGATGGCAGTAGTAATAATGCATTAATTAATTAATATTTATATAGTGCTTGCTATATGGCAGGTCCTGTCCTAAGTGTTTTGCAATTATTATCGTATTTTATCCTCACAACAAATCTGGGAGAGAGATACTGTTATTGTCCCCATTTTACAAATGGGGAAACTGAGGCAAATAGCTTAAATGACTTTCCTACAGTCATGCAGATAAGTGTCTAAGGTAAATAACTTTATTTCCACAATAGTGGAATTGTTTCTTTCTAGCTGCTTGCAATATTTTCTCCTTGACCAAGAAACTCTGGAATTTGGCCACAATGTTCCTAGGGGTTTCTCTTTTTGGATCTCTTTCAGGTGGTGATCGGTGGATTCCTTGAATATGTATTTTGCCCTCTGGTTCTAGAATATCAGGGCAGTTTTCCTTGATAATTTCATGAAAGATGATGTCTAGGCTCTTTTTATGATCATGGCTTTCAGGTAGTCCCATAATTTTTAAATTGTCTCTCCTGGATCGATTTTCCAGGTCAGTTGTTTTTCCAAGGAGATATTTCATATTATGTTACATTTTGTCATTCTTTTGGTTTTGTTTTGTGATTTCTTGTTTTCTCAGAAAGTC
>JAQQSK010006408.1:0-14445 GCA_028658325.1 Potorous gilbertii
GCAGTTTATCTGAAGAGCCAAATGATCAGTATGGATAATTTATGTTTCAAGAAGTAACCAGAGCAGTAAAGGGGTTGGCAGGAGTAAAGGGGTGTCAGGAATATTCCAGAAAAAGTGCAATGTGAGAGTGTTGATCACATAAGACAATATTTGTAAGGCCCTTAGCAGAGTGCCTGGTGCTTCATAAACACTCGTTCTCTCCTCCATCCTCCTTGGAGGAAAAGCAGGGATATGAAAACAAACAAAAACACTGAGGTTTCCAAGGGGGAAGCTAGGTAAAGGTAGAGGACAGAAACCATTTGCATGGACCTGACAGCAGAAACCAAAGAGAAAAGGACGACAGAGGAGGCATGGCTGACACACAAGGTTTTCAGGCAATCCAAGACGTGGCTCTCCTTTCCTTCAAATACCTTGGTGCTGTGGAGATACTGTTCTGCTTAGGGGCAGGTGGCTGAACCAGATGACCTAAAGCATGAATGTTCTGGCAGGTGGCTTGGCCAGGCAAATGGCCACAAGGGAAAGCATGAGTATGCTGATGAGATTAGGTGAGAACAAGGGACTACACAGTTCTGTTCCAAACAAAGGAGAGTTCTCGAAAAGACAGCAGCACTCAATATATCTTCCCGTGCAGCAAAGGAAGGTGTCCTTTAGAGACATTTAGAAATTTGCAAGTCTTATATGTCACCTGTTAAACTCGAGGAGAATTGGGCTTAAATGGCATATTAAAGGTTGCTGTCCACATCACAATGTCATCATAAGACATGACTATATATAACACAGCAGTGTTTTATATATATATATATATATATATATATATATATATATATATATATATGTATATATGCTTTTTACATTGGATTCTCCCTCAAAATGGAAGGCCAGAACATCAATATTCAACATTCAGTTTTAAAGAACACAAAAGAAAGAACTTCATGGTAAAACGCATTCTTTAATAAAAATGAGTTTCGATTGCTGATGGATACCCACATCTCAGCAACATAAATGATCACTTTGACCATACCATTCTGATTTCATAGCCAATAGAATTTTGGAGAGAAAGAAGCAGGAGGAAAGAATGATTGACTAGTCCAGCCAATAAGTTTGATTTATCTTCATCTCCTTTGCTGACACTGCTTAAAAATCCAAAGTTAATTTGTTGGAGGGAAGCTCCTATTAGTATTCTTTGGAAGTCACTGTGTTTAAGATATGGGGGCTATTAGGTTTACATATACAAAAGCAAAGGACCGAAGGTATGGGTCTGGCTATCTCTGGATGTGGGATTCTGAGAAGCAGTACTTGAAATTTCTCATCTCCAAATCATGGGGTCCACTCCAGGATCCACGGAATATTACTAATCCTTTTGGGGATTTTATATTCTTCTAATTGATATGCCTGAATAGTAATCTTTTAACTCATTTATACTTTTTTTCTGAGAACAGAAATAAATGAACAAAGAAGTGACTTGCCCAAAGTCACAAAACCATGGTATTGTTAGGAGGCCAATGAGAAGACTCAAGTTTATAGAAAGAAATATATAAAATACCTTGCTTGTAGTAAGCATTCAATACATATATATTGTTGTTATACAAGGAAGTGAACTGGCCTGCAACTGAAGATGAAAGTAGTTTACAATGAGTGTGTGTGTGCATCCATATGTGTGGATGTGATTTACATTTGCTTTTCCTCTGAGTTTATCCTCCACTCTGCTGTCAAACTGACCTTCCTAAACCACAGGTCTGATCATATGCCACCATTTCCAGTCTTCCTAGCTCCTCCTCCCAACAATCAACTCCTATGTCTCCCTATTACCTATAGAACCAAATACAAAAACTCCTGACTTTTAAAGCCCTTCACAACCTGGCCCCTTCCTACTTTTCCAGTTTTCTTATACCTCACTCTCCACACACTATGTGATCCAGTGACACAGGTCTCCTTGAGACAGTTTCACTGGCCATTCCCCCAAGATTATTTCCAACCTATTCTGTCTGTATCTTTTTTGAACAAAGTTATTTACATGCTGTCTCCCCTATTGGAATGTGAGTCATTTTAAAGGAAGAACTGGTTTTTGCTTTTCATTGTATTTCCAGCACTTTGAACAGAGCCTGGCATAGAGCAGGGGCTTAATAAATGCTAGTTCTAGTTTGCTTACATAACAAACTTCAACAGGAAGCACAATGATGCTGCGTCAGAGGATTTAATTTCAATTTTTCTAATAGGTAGAAATGATTTCATTTCCTCTGTTCCACAGCTTTATACAAACCTATTAAATGGGGCTACCATTTCATAACATTAATGAGTGACAAAATTATCAAGTACTTTGCCAATATGCTTGCTATACATGCTATCAATATGACATAAATTGATGTTCTATCCTTCCTCACCTATAAATAATAAATACGTTATGAGCAGTACTTAATTTGATGTGAATTTTAACATACCCTAAATTACACAAAATCTTATTACACCTTAAATGAACTAATGAAACAGTAATTGTCCAATTATATGGTTTCTGAAGTTATATAGTTATAAAGCTCTTTGGTGGATACTCTTAATAAAAGACCGAATATCAACATTTGTTTACTGCTTCCTGGGTACAGGGCACCATGTGAGGGGAGGTACTAGGAATAACAACCAATAGCTATTGTGTGAAGATCTAGTCTCTAATAGGGTTATAGGTAGGGCACAGTCATTTATCCATCCATTATTCATCCATCCAATCAACAAATACTTACTGAATGCCTACCATGTGAAGATCCCTGTGAAAGGTTGTGGTGGTGGTCGGAAATGCCAAACTAACAAGACCTTGTCCTCACAGAACATACAGACTAGCAGACCACGGACATTTCAACAAAAACACAAATCAGCACAGGCTGAGTGTCAAACGAGGGCACCAAATGGTGAGCAGGAAGGAATGATGATTGAAGATGGGGGGACAGTTTTAAGAAAGCCTTCATGGATGAGTGGAACTTGACTTGGGCCTTGAATTAAGGAAAGGACTTGGACAAACAGAGAGGATAGGGTGGACAGCATAAGCAAAAACACAGAAAAGAGAATTCATGTGTCATTTTGGGGAAACGGAGATCAATTTGGCAGGGCTCTGAGGCTTGAGGGCAGAGAGAAGCATGAGAGCCGAAGAGACAGACTGAGTGCCAATTGGTGAGGGTGCTTGCTGAGTGTCACCCTGGACAGGCATTTTTATTTATGTACGCGAAGCAGTGTGACAGAACAACGCAATGAAATAATTCAATCCATATTTATTAAGCACCTACTGTGTACCAGGCACTGGGGATCCAAAACAGCCACAAGACAATTCCTGCCATCAAGAAGCTCACTGTCTAATAATTGTGTGTGTGTGTGTGTGTGTGTGTGTGTGTGTGTGTGTGTCTAGACAAACGGGAAATGATGAACAGAAGGAAAGCACTAGGGTTAAACGGTGTGTTCAAGGAAGCTAGGGAGGCTGGTAGTCAAAGCGGAAGAGGGAGAGCATTCCTGACATGGGGCCAGCCAGAGAGAACGCCGGGAACACTGGCGATGAGTCAGGAGACCAGGCAGTCCTGGTTCTGCCACTCTTATAATCACGGGCAAGTCCCTGGACCTTGGTTTTCTAAATTACAGTCAAAGAATGACCCAAATCATCTCTAAGGTCCTTCCCAGTTCTAATACTACGCACTACTCTGCAGATTAATTTGGTAGCAGATAATAGGACAAATTGAAAGTGGATAAAATTGGGGGCAGTTAAGAAGCTGTTGTAAAGTCCTGATGTGAACTGAGGAAGACCAAAATGACATTTATGGGTTGTGTGACCTTGGCAAGTCACTTGATCTCTCAGTGTCTCAAGCAACTCTCTGAGGTTAATTTTAGAGTTCCCAATTCAAGTGAAACCCTAGGTTTGGTCGAAAAACAAAATAAAACAAAAACACTGTACTAAGTTATATTATGAAAAACACTTATAATAACATCTCTTCTTGAATGATACAACTTTCTACACCATTGGTTTCAATCCGAGGGGCACCATGACCTTACCCCAACCAAATCAGAAAGGCTGTCAAACCCAGGGACCGTCTCTAACACAAGAGCACCCACTCTTGGTGCCAACACTCCTCCAACCCACCTCCTTCTCAGTCTGGCAACAGATCCCACAGCAGCAGTTGTTGCATCTGCCATTGGGAAAACCCCACCCTGCCCCCAAATCATCTCTTGCTACACCAGGTATCCCTTAAAGGAAAGTCTCTCCAGTACTTACAAGGCAATGAGAGGGGACTAAGAACCTATATTCCCCCTCTTCATTTTGGATAGGGCAGAGGGATCTAAACAGGATAAGCAGGCATGGATAGACTGTGATCTGGACACAGGTGTGATCACACATATTTCCCCTCAAAACCCACCCCTCTTCTAAACTTCCCTATTACGCTGAAAGCACCACCCATGCTTTCAGGCATCCAGGTTTTCACCACCTTGTCATCATTTTTGACTCCTTACCCACCAATCAGTCATACAACTAACCTGCTGCCACATCTTGTCTCTCTCATAGCTGTCCTCTTCTCTTTACTCACATACCCCACGCACTTAGATCAGCACCTGCAAAGCTTCCTGATTGATCTCCCTGACTTGTCTTTCCCTACCCCAATCCATCCTCCACACTGCATCCAAGTGATTTTTCTAAAGCACAGGTTTGACCATGTCATTCTTCTATTCAATAAACTCCAATGGCTCCCTCCTGACTCCTGAATCAAATATTATTTTATCTTTATCTCATTTTTTAAAATCCTATTTTTTGTAAGTTTTATAATGTATGTATTAGCACTGTAGTACATTTATATGTAATCTATAGATAAGTAAATATATACTTATTAAAGGTATGTGCTCATAATTTTTTATTGATAAGGACGTACATCAAAAGGTCTGGAGACAACTTACTGCCCTGAACATTCTCTTTGTGGCTGTTCAGTCGCGTCCAATCTTCACGATGTCCATTTGGGGTCTTCTTAACAGATATTGGAGTAGTTTGCCATTTCCTTCTCCAGATCATTTTACATATGAGGAAGCTGAGGCAAACAGGATTATGTGACTTGCCCACATAGCTATTAAATAGCCTGGTCACCCAGCTATTAAATGTCTAAGACTAGATTTGAACTCAGTTCCTCCTGACTCCAGGCCTGGCAATGCTTACATACACTCTACTCCTTCCTATATACATCTTTCATTCAACCACAACATACAGAGTAAACTCTGTCCTCTGATAAAAATCTAAACCACAAAAACTGTCTAGGAAAGTGAAATGGAATACATTTATATACAGATGTATGCCAGCGCATGACATTTTAGGATCACAAGATCATAAACTTAAAAAAGAAAGGGACCTTAAAGGGCATAGGACTTAATTTTCTCCTCCCTCACATTTTACAGAAGTGGATAAGTGACTCAAGATTACATAGATAATAAATAACACAAGAAGGATTTGAACACAGGTCCTCTAACCTGAAATCTAATGGATCTCCCTCTTATTGGCTTTCAGTTCAAATTTCCTCAGATTACAAATGAAAAGACTATTGAAGTTAACAATTATAGAAAGAAATTCAGCCCAATTAGTCTGATACAAGGAAAACCATAAATATCATATAAATCATGCAAATAACATGAATAATAAAAACCAGAGTTATATCAATAGTTACTGAAAAGTGACAAAATCCAACACCAGTGTCTATTAAAAACTCTAAAAAGCAAGATCATAAATACATTTTCCTTAATATAATGAATAATAGCTATTTAAAATCAAGCACAAACAATATACATACATGTACATATGTGTATGTATTTATGTGTGTGTATGTATGTATATATTAGAAGCCTTCCCAACAGGGCAAGGGATAAAGCAAAGATGTCCATTATCACCACTATTATTTAACATCATCCTAGGAATGTCAACTACAGCACTGAAGGAGAAATTGAAGTAATAAGCATAAACAAAAAGGGAACAAAATTATCCCGTTTTTCACTGATGTAATTTACAAAAAAAATTCTCTCAAGAGTCAACCAAAAATCAATGGAAGCAATTAATAAATTCAGCAAAGTGGAAGGCTATAGAATAAATTCATATTAATCATGACAATTCTCATATATTACCAACAAAATCCAGTAGGAAGAAATAGAAATCTATTTAAAATAACTACAGATTATATCAGAATATAAAAAATATATCAAATATTGAGAATCTATATATGAAGGCACAACTATATGAACTCCAACTACAGAACATTCTTTGTAGAAATGTAGATCTAAATAATTGGAAAAATATTAATCTGATCTCCCTTGACGCCCACAGGAGTAGGTCAAATAAATGACAAAAATTATTTTACCTAAATTCACTTATTCAGTACTATACTAAATTTCCAAATGATTATTTTATATAGCTAGAAAAAACAAAATGAAATTTATATGGAAGTAAATATGCATGTATACTGGCATATGCTCATAATTTTTTATTGAAGAGGATGTAAAATCAAAGAAGTTTGGAGGCTATTTACTATCTTAGACAACATTCTTACATACTTTCTCTCTCTTTCTCTATGTGTGTATGTATGTATGTGTATATGTATGTGTGTGTATGTCCATACACACATACAGTTTTCACATACATACATATGCTTTATATATATAGAAAAATATATAGTTTATACACTTCCTAAATATAGAATATATACAGCATATACTTTCTAAATACAGACTATACAGTGTATGTATATATACTTTATATAGAGCGAAATGCATACTTTATATAAAGTATACATATATTATATAAAAGGAAACACACACACACATACACAAATATTTCAAGGGTGATAATGAAAAAATAGGAAAGAAAGGGTATAGCAGTACCAGATCTTAAACTACACGACAGATCAATTATCATTAAAAATTATTCAACATGGGCTAAAGATATAGATGCAAATGCACATAGTAGCATGGTGTTCAATAAACCCAAAGACCCCCAGCAACTGGGTTAAAGCTTCATTATTTGCCAAAAAACTGCTGGAAAAAATAGAATGCAATTTGGCAAAAATTAAGTATAGAACAGAATTTCACATTCTTTAGGAGAGAAACAAAGGACTGGTAGTTTTCAAAAGAAGAAATCCAAGATATCAACAACCATGTGAAAAAAATGCTCTAAATCACTAATAATTAGAGAAATGCAAATTAAAGCCTTTCACTCATCAGACTGCCAAAGAAAATGAAAGAAGAAAACAAATGGAGGAATTACAGGAAAAGAGGCACACTATTGCACTGCTGATGGAGTCATGAACTGATCGAGCCATTCTGGAAAGGAATTTGGAACTATGCTCTCAAAAGTTACTAAATTTGACTCAGCAGCACCACATTTAGGTCTGCACTCCAAAGCGGTCAAGAAAGAGAAAAAATCTATATGTACAAAAATATTTATAGCAGTCTTCTCATAGTAACCTCAAACTGGAAATTATAGGGGAGTCCATCTACTAGTCATGATATCACTCTGTGCCACAAGAAGTGACGAGGGTAGCGACTGAACAGATATTTATTAAATCTGATCTCCCTTGATGCTCACAACAATCCTGTGATACAGGTGATAATTATCCCCAGACAGAGGCTAAGTGACATGTTCAGGATGAAACAGCTAGTATGTGTCTGAGGCAGGACCTGAACTCACATCTTCTTGACTTCAGGCCTAGCACTCTACCTGCTGCTCCATTGAGTAATGAGGATGATGAAATGCTCAGCTTCGACAGACTCTGGGACAATCTTATGAACTGATGCAGAGTTAAGTGAGCATAGGAGAACAATATATATACAACAGCAATGTGATAGAGGAAAAACAACTTGAAAAAATTTTAGAATTCTGATCAATGCAATGACAAACCATTAGGCCAGAGAACTAAAGATGAAACATACACCCACGTCCTGCCAGAGACATAATGGATTTAAAAAGCAGAAGGACACATTTATTTTGGGAAATGGCCAATGTGGAAATCTGTTTTGGTGGGCTAAGCCTAACTGTAATGAGAATTTTCTTTTTCTTCTTCCAAGTGTTCAGTCCATAATACAATATACAAACAAAGGTTTGCAGCATCCAAATCCTTATCATCTTAACATATACAACAATTCATTTCAACATTGTATTAAGCCCCTAATATGTGCTGAGCATACAAAGATTAAAATAACAGCCCCTGCCCTCAAGGATTTTACATTCCATTGGGTGGGTTGAGGAAAGGGGGAGAGGTGTTTAAGTGGTTAAGGTAGGATATCATACCTACTGATTGGGGGACAGCTAAACAAAGTGTGACATACAAATGTAGAGGAGTATTACTGCACCGTAAGCAACAACAGATATAGAAAACAGAGAGGTATGGGTAGATTTCTAAAAACTGTCACTTTGCAAAGTGTCACTTAAGGAAAAAACAGGACTGGATATATTGGCTTGTGAGTCATCTGCATAATGATGACCATCAAACTTCATGACAGTAGATGAGATTACTGGGAAAAATAGAGAAATTCTAGGACAACAGATTATAGGCTACACTCACCTTTACTGCGTGGAAGAAAGGTAATGAATCGGTAAAGGAAATGAAGGAAACAGGTAAAGAACTGGGGAGGGCTGTATCACGGAAGACAAGAGAAGGGACAATACACAAGAAGGGGTGGTCAACAGTGCCAAATCCCGCAGAAAAGTCAAGAAGGATGAGAACTGAGTAAAAGCCATTTATTTAGAAATTAAGAGTTCACAGGTGAACTTCAAGAGTTCAGAGGTCATTTCACATGAAAAACAACCTGATCCATCCATTCTAACCCACAAGCCCCATCCAAAACTGGGTACTGGACTCCAATCCATCCCCTAAACCATGACTTCCAAAAGGAGAACCAATATGACATCAAAGTCACTGAAATAAGGCAGAAAATGTCTTTGAGAAGTTTTTCTTGACTCAAGTATCACCTCCAGTCACAACAATGGGAGGAACACAGCCTCCTAAGAGGTTCTAAGCCTATGAGGAATGAAACATTGGTCTGGTCTAAGACTTCAAACTAGAGAATCATTGAATGTTTGAGTGGAAAGGCCTTGGAGATCATATCATCCAAATCCTTCATTCAGCAAATGAGCCCCAAAGAGATTAAACTCTAACTTGAAGCTACGTGAGTTAAATTCTAACATATAATGCTTTACTCTGTACAACACTAAGTAGTTAAATATTAACTCATAGTACTTAAGTTTTACAAAGTGCTTTCTTTACAAAAGGCCTATAAGGTAATAGTATCACTATCACTACCACACAAACAACAAAACTGAACCTCAGAAAGAACATCTTGCTCCAGAGGGTCAGTCCACTATACCATACTGTTGTTGCACTCTGAACTAATACCAAGAGAACACCGGCAGCTCAAAGGCCCAGGGATAGTGTTACTGGGCACGAAGTATGAAGGGAAGAAAAGAGATTGGGTTTTTTCCTCATGTCAAATGCAGGAATTCTAGTTCTACAACAGTGAAAGAATAAAAATTATCTTTCATCAAAAATTATCAAGCTATAAAACATTTCAACAATAATTTTACTTCCAATCTCTACCAGCATAATTCGAAAATGACTTTGACAAGGGACATGACACAAAGGGCACATACTAGAAATCAGACGACCTGGGTTCCAATCCAAACTCTGGACGCTATCTAACATTTTTTGGAATCTATAAGAGGAGGTGGGCTGAACTAAATGATCTCTAAGTTTTTAAGAACTATGAGAGCTCATATGAGGTACCTGGAAGCACTAGCAAGCTCAGCTTTCAAATATGACGATTTCTCAGATGCCATTTTCTATTTTGACTAATAATGTTCCAACGCTCTACATGATTTGTCCTTTGTGGATTTGCGCAAGAACTCAATGTGGTACACCACTTTTTGTGACAGAATGGGAAACAAAGTATTTGCCCGCCAAATGGGGAATAGCTAAACAAATAGTGGTACAAGAACATAATAATGAAATATTACCACGCTATAAGAAACAATGAAAATAAATTTACATGATAACTTTATTGTATATTTAAAGGAATAGCAAGTTGTGCATAATAGGTCTGTAATTTCACATACAATCATCTTTTTAATTATACTATGTTATGGAAATACTTGTTTTATTCCATAAATTAAAAATCAAATACATAAAACAGAAACAATGAATATGAAGAATTCTGAGAAGCACAGTAAAACTCTGATGAGCACTCA
Source organism: Potorous gilbertii (assembly GCA_028658325.1). Classification (NCBI taxonomy): domain Eukaryota; kingdom Metazoa; phylum Chordata; class Mammalia; order Diprotodontia; family Potoroidae; genus Potorous; species Potorous gilbertii. Next base: position 10,235 of record JAQQSK010006408.1, read on the forward strand.
CTTCAGCAGCACACATAACTAAAACTGAAATGATAGAGAGAAGATCAGGATGGCCCCCATATAAGGGTGACACGAAAATTCATCATGGGTTACACATTTTTAATTTAAAAGAAAAAAAGGTTTATATGAACTGATGAAGGATGCAGAACAAAAACATTCACTCTCCAACAGATGTAGTTATTTTTACGTACAACAATGAAAACATAAAGAGCAACAACACGAAACTGAAACGTACATAATAATGACCAACCACGACCCTGGAGAGCACGGAGCAGGAGGCTGTGAGTGTGCAATGTGGCCATCTTGTCATATTTGCTTAGCACTTGGCTGAACTATTTTTTTTCCTTTTTGCTTCTTAAGTCTTTGTTAGAAAAGAAGACTGATAGGGGAGAGTGGGAGAGAGATATGTGAAAATTAATGTGATCTAGAAACAAATGAAAAGCCCTAACATTATACCTCCATAGTCATTTCTACATCAATGGCTCCCAGATCCACATAACCAGCCCTCAACCTCTCCCCTAATCTTCTATCCAACACCTCTAACCAGATATTCCATAGGCATTTGTAACTCAACATGTCTAAAACCAGAACTCATTATCTTTCAACCTAAACCACAAGAACTCAATAGTGTTTTATTACAGTGTGCTATCCATATCCCAGGCTCCCAAACATTTGTAGGCCAACTCTCCAAGATGAAAAGATGAATCTCAGTCCATTAAACTCAATGTGAAAACAAGACCCCAAACACCAATTTTTGACAAACCTCCCACATGACAAAGGGCTGCTTCATTAATGATTAAAATAGCAGCTGGTAATGCCTTTAAGCAAGTTAGCCAGTTAGACAACTTAGCATATGTTTAAATTCCCTCTCTTCCTTTATCCAACAACATATCTCCAAAGAACATTCAAACAACTAGTGAAATACACAGGTATTCTATTATGTGGAATAAAAAAGGAGTATCAGTGAATTTGTAAGAAAGTAGGCTACTTTAATTCAATTCTCATAAGAGGTGTTAAGAGGCAGAAGACTTCGTCACAAGGAATTACATGGAAGTGATAAAGGCTAGGAGAATAAATTAAATCAAGGTTGTGTTGGATGGCATGAGCCCCTTAATTAAAGCTACTATTATCAAATGTTTTTGCCCACGTCTCTAAAAAGATACCTTATATTAACTACACATATTTATAGCTGAGGAGAGGATATGACCAAGAGTAGCCTAGTCAACCTATAATAAGGTTAATACATCAAGCCTTTGTTCTGAAAGGTATCTCCCTATGAAAGGTGTGAACATTTCATTTTTGCTGATAACATATTTGTTACTCTGACTAGTCAAATCTAGTCAATAAGCATTTATTAGACACTTACTAAGTGCCAAGTAGCATGCTAAACTGTTGAGGGTACAAAGAAAAGCAAAAATGTGTTCCTGCCTCTAGGAGATCACATCCTAATGGAGAGACCACATGAAAATGATGATGTACCAATAAGTTATACACAGGATAAACTGGAGATCATCTCAGAAGAAAGGCATTAAGACTGAGGAAGACTGTGAAAAGACTTGCAGAAGGCTGGACTTTAGCTGAAACCTGAAGGAAGTCAGAGAAGCCAAGAGGTGAGGATCGAGAGAGTTCCAAGCAAAGAGACCAGTGAGTGAAAATGTCCTGAGTTGGGAGACGCAAAGACCAGCAAGCAGGCTACTGTCACTAGACCCATAAAATACAAGGAGGGAAGTACAGTATAATAAGAAAACTAGAAAGGCTGGATAGATTCAGGTTATAAAGGGCTTTAAAAACCAAAGAATTTTTATGTTTTACAGAATTTTATATTTGATTTTGGAGGGAAGAGGCAGACCTGAGCTCCAGGAAAATCCATCTGACAGCTGAGTGAAGATAATAGGATGGGGGAGAGATCCAAGGCAAGGAGGCCAAGCAGCAAGTTACTGCAAACAGTCCAAGAACGAGGTGATGAGGACTTGCACTAGGGTGGTGGTAAGGTCAGAGGAGAGAAGAAGTGACATATGAGAGATGTTATTGGAGTAGAAATGGCAGTGTGGGGGGAGGGGTGTCAGAGAGACTGATGAGTCAAGAATGACACCTAGATTGTGAAGTTCTATGACTTGAAGAATAGTGTCCCTTTGAAAGTGAAAGGGAAGTGAGGAAAAGGGAAGGTTTGGGGAGAGCTGAGTTTAAGATGTCTAAAGGAAATCCAGTTTGAGACATCTAGAGTGCAACAGGCTGTTAGAGATGTGAAACTGGATGTTGGGAGAGAGGTTAGGGCTGGACAAACGGGTTGGAGAATCATGATGACATCAAGCAAAATAATAAAGGAAGAGAAGGAGGTCTAGCACAGAGCCTAGGGACACCTACCCTTAGCAGGCAGGACCTGGCCGAAGATCAGAAAAGGAGACCGAAAAGAAATGGTTGACAGTGACCCTCCCTAGAGTCTCTTGGCCCTAAAGACAGAAACCTGTGGAGAGAAGAGGAGCAAAAGCCTCTCAAGTCAGAGGAATAACAGACTGGGAATTACTGGTCAATGCCCAAGCTCCTAGAACCAACCCCTCGGAGAGAGGGGCAGAGCTCCAAAACCAAAAGGCTTTCCTCACCTCTAGCAGAGACTATCACACAGCCTCCGATGGGTCTTCTGTACAATGTCTCCCCTTGCTAATCCATTCTCCACACAGCTGCCAGACGGACATTCCTCAAATCTGGCTTACCCATTTTCAGGAACCATCAAGACCTGCCTTTGCATATTCTGTCCCTTATGCCAAAAATACTCTCCTTCCTCATCTCGACTTCTTGGAACTCCTGGTTCCTTTATGGGGAACTCACCTCCACTGCCAGCTTCTCAAGAAGCCTTTCCTGATTCCCCTGTTTGTGTCTTCTCCCCCAAATCACTTTGTATTTGTGATGACACAAGTCGTTCCCTACCTCCCTCAGCCTGGGACTTGACTGGCACCATCCTCCCTCGGTGCACCTTTCTGGTCACCTATGGGTATAACCGTCCCACCCATGTGGAACTGACACCCCTCCAGGTTGGTACTTGTCTGAAGGCCATGAGAATTCCTGTACTTTGCCATGCTAACCAGAAACATATAAGGAGAAGGGGAAGAAAATTTATAGAGGTTTAGAATCATTATATCCTTTTTGCATGTCCTCTGTATAAAGTAACCTCCTCTTAAGTCTGATGACTTATGAGTGCTTCATTTGGTCCCCAATTAAACTTGAACAGGGTACTGCTTGACTTTAGGTTTACCCTCAACAGTATACATTATAACCAGTATTTACTTATCTGAAGACATCACATCCCAGAATATAAGCTCCCTGAAAGCAGTAACTGTTTATTTATTTATATATATATATATATATATATATATATATACACATATATATATATATATATATATATATATATATATATATTTATTTCCATCCTTAGTGCCTAGCATATAATGAATACCTAATATATGCACAATGGTTGATAACCAAGCTTGGAGAGTTGACCTGAGGCAATGAGAGGTTGTCTTACCCAGGGTCACACAGCTGGTATGCATCAGAGTTTAAACCTATGTCTCTATGACTCTGAGGCCCAGCTCTCTATCCATGACCACATACTGTTTTTGTCTCTGTTGTCTTATCTTTTGATACTTACTTTTTACAGATACACACATTTACCTATATATTCACAAATATACACATTTTTAATGCCAGAATATTCCACCACCCATACACATTAGCATTTATTTTGTGATGAGTCAAATTTTACATGTTACAACGCAGGCCTGAAGTCTCCAGAAGACACAGAGGATAAAGGATTTTGAAACCTTGCCTGGGACATACCAATGCCTTATCCTGACTGTGATTATTAGGAATTGCTTTGTAAATATTCATAAACTCTTTTAGAGTAAAAAGAAAAAATCAAGCCATTCATTTCTGAACCTTCCATAAAGAGTGGCTTGTACACAGAGGTCAATAAATTTTTGAGAACTGAAAACTTGATGGGTTCATGTCTCCATGCCAGAACAAATAAATTTTGATATTTGAAATCTCTGCAGTTTACCAATGCTATCACTCCATGTATTAACAGGCAAAGTTCCCCCACAACAATAACTAGTCTTCATTGTTTAAACAGCAAATAAAAAACTAGAGTGGACATGGAAGTGTTAGTCTGGAACACAAAAACAAGCGCATTTACTATCTCAAATATTTGTCAGCGC
>JAQQSK010006409.1:0-14444 GCA_028658325.1 Potorous gilbertii
ATGGGAAATCTTTTAAGTACATAGACACAAATATTGTGGGGAAGTTCTTTCCCAATATTGGTTGAAATGAACATTACTAGTGAGAAATGTCTACATTTCTCTCATTATAAGACCAAGACTATATTAAGTAAGGTGGATCTGTAGGTGATTTATGTCAAAGGGCTGATAAAGTTAGGGTTTGTTTGTAAAAACTCGGCCATAGAGATGATTCATCCTTGGGGAAGAATCACATAAAAGTGAATGAATCACCCACCTTGCCTTATCAGTGAACCTCCTTCCCTATTGCTACTCTGGAAATCTTTACCCACAAGTATTGGGAGAGCCAAAAGACAGGCAAGAGAATGAAAAGCTTGTAGGTCTGATATCAACTCCACTTCTAGCTATACTATATATATATATATATATACACATATACATATACACAGAGGTCTCTTTGTTTAACTTGTCATAAGCCAAGTCATCCATGGTCTAGACTTTTGCTTTCATTCCTAGGGTACAGGAGTGTACAGGAATCCTTCACTCTTGGAATTAGCTGACTAGAGGAACCCTCCAATCCTTGTGAAACTTGAACTCTTCAATCCCTGGGCATCCTAATCATAATGGTTTTTAAAGCTGTGTTAGTTTAAGGTTTGTCAAATTCAGGAGCAAATTATAGCAGTCAAAGACTCAAGAAGAAGACAGAGGCAGAAAGCAGGATACTAAAGTCCGAAGGCAGGAAGTTGGGAGGCAAGCGATTGGCAGTCAGTAGAAAGACCAAAGATGGAAGAGACAGGGGTGTAAAGAACATAGGCAGGAAGGAAAGCATGGGGTAGCCCACCTTTCCCTGGGTTTCCCCAGCTGAATTTAGATGTTACTTCTGCTTCTGACACTGGCATTTTCACATCTATAGTCACCCCCTTATAGGCTAGGATCCCATCAGATTGCACAAGTCAGACAGGGTCAGGTCTGGTGAATACTTGAATAAGAAGCACCCAATAATAAAGCTGACTGATTTCTGGTTCATGGGAGGTGATTGCTCAGGAGGTTAGACAAGCCATGTGCCAGTGGACAGCAGTCAGCCAAACAGGCTGTTACTTCTTAGAATGCTACTTAGAATTCTTAGAATACAGATTGAGGAATCTTGCTCCTTTGGACTAATTTCAAGGTCAGGAGTTACGAGTTAGTGGAATGGCATAAATACAGACTCTTAGACTACTCTTAAAGAAATGTTTTATTTTATTGTTTTCAAAGGCAGTATATTATAGCTGAAAGAGCACCAGTTTGGGAGGTAAGAGACCTGAGTTGGAAACTTAATTACATTACTTCTTATCTATATGACCATAGTAGGGCCAAAACCCTTGGTTTTTCATTTATGAAATAGGCATAATGATATATGCACTTCCAACTGTACAGAATTATTATACAGTACTATGTTGTGAAATAATTTTAAAATCTTAACATGTTAGAAAAATATGAAAATATGAGTTATTATTAGTGTTTTCAAACATACTACTTAAGGATGGAATGGTTGAGCTGTAATCAGGAAGACCTGTTTGCTTCTCACCTTTGACGTTCACTTACATGTCATGGACAAGCCATGTCATCATTTTGTGTCTCAGTTTTCCCAGCTATGAGACAGAAGTAATTATACCCTAGTAACCACTCTACAAGTTTGTTGTGATGCTCTAATGAGACACATCTTTAAAAAACTTTGAATAATCATGTAAGAATCAATTTACTACAAGATCCAGAAGTCTATGAACCCACAAGGATCAATGGATTAAAAACTAGAAGTAATATCAGAAATATTCCTTTTCCAAATGAAGAAACAGACCCAGAGAGGATACATGACTAGCCTAAGTAAGCAGAGGAGGGATTTGAATCTGGGTCCACTGATTCCAAATCCACCACTTTTCCCACTGTACCATGAAGCTTAAAATAAGCCAGTCAAGTTTATCTGGTTAAATTCTTAAGGAGAACTGTTTTCGTGTTCTCTATTTAGTTTATCACATGTATACGTGTGTGTATGTGTGTGCTTGCTTCTGAAGGGTCTGAATGTTATTTGTTCTACTTAAACAGTGAAACCATTTCTCTTTCAGTCTTGTTCACCCTGTGTTCTGTCCAACACTTTCTGTTTTTGGACATTCTCTATGCTTCTTTATTTCTTTTCTTCTTTCCTTCCTTCCTTCTTTATTTCTCTTTCATTCTTTCTTTCCTTCTTTCTTTCATTTCCTTCCTTCCTTCTCTCTTTTCTTTCTTTCTTTCCTTCTTTATTCTTCTGTCTTTCCTTCCTTCCCCCTTTACAAACCAGCAAAGATTCTGTCTTACTGAGGTTTTTCTGACTCCACTGCACCTACCTTGTTGAATGGCTGAGATTACTGACCATAAAACTCAATGAAATGAGGCCTGGGTTTTACTGCTGGGCTCCCCACTTTTCCCCATCCAGCCTTATGCTTGCAATTCTATGGGAAGACCAATTCTCACCTCTCTCCCTTGCTGGTTGAGGGTGGAAAAGGGTGAATGGCTGGCATGGACTCTTAATGAAAGGCATTATACTCAGTGCCAAAGCATGCCTCCATTGAAGATCCCAGAGGAAGTTTTCAGGAGCAGGGGTGTCCTGGCCAGCATCCAGACCCTGCTGAGTAAGGGCTGTAAATTTGATCTCCTGGAAACACCCCCTGTGATTTGAGCTGGATCTGGGAGTCTGTCCTACTTCCGCTCCTCCCCAGCCCTGTGGGACTCTGAAGAACAGCTGTTGTGTTTTCCCTGGGTCCCTGTGGTGGGTGAAGTGATCCCCAGATAAACCGTTAATTAAGTTTGTAAAGCACTTGGGGATCCTTGGCGATGAAAGGCACTCTATAAATATGTTCTTAAATATGTTCTTGTTATTATAACATTCCTGAGGTTAGTAGTAGGTGGCAGTGGCAGCCATGCCAGGCTCCCAAGGAACCCAGCTTCCCGGAAGCAGTTGTGACTCGCATTCAGAAAGGAGGCAGGAGGGCTCCCATTCACCCAGAGGCATCCCTTCCTTAGGCTTGGATCCAGTTTCAGTCTACCAGAAAAGCAATGCAGACCATAATGCCCTGCAGACCTCACCCAGGAATGACAGAACAGGAAATATTCAATCACATCCATTAACAGTTAATGAGTACCCACAAGGAAATAGAATCTATGTGTGAGAGCACAATAGTCCTATCATCAAATGACTGTTTCATAAAGCTTGCATTCTTCCCTAGCACCTGGCACAGGTCTAGGCGCAAAGCAAATTCTCAATAATTGTGTGCTGAATAATTCTACTAAAGGCGAAGCATATCAATAGTCCCTATATGTCAGCAATTGTCAAGGTTCTCTTCCTTTCCCACCTGGCTGCACTTTTCTAGGCAAATTGAGATCTGGGAAAGACATTAGCTTAAAGAGACCAAAGTCTCCCACTGCATCAGGGACTATCACCAGTTATCTGGACCTATGTCTTACCACTGGACTCAAATAACTGGAGGAGAGAGTGAAGCTGATGACTTTGCACAGTCCTGCCTCACTTAGATCCAATTCACCTGCAAGTCTAGACATCATCCTCCTGAGGTCATTGGTCATCTTTATGAATGAAGGATGAACCAACCACCAACCACACTTTTCTATTACGAACCAAGACCTTCTTTATCCTGCTAGATCCCATTGGCCACAGACCTTACACTTCATAGTACCCTCCGCTCTGGGCCCCCCCCCCCAATGGAAGACACAGTGGAGAACTCCTCCTAGAATCTGTTTTTAAGTAGAACAAAAAGGCTAGCCTTCTCTTCCTTTCCCACTAATAGCACTCCTTTGAAGTTCTCTATCATGCCTCCAGGCCTTCCTTCCATTCCCTACCCTGCTTTCAGATTCCTTTTGTGTGCACCAGATAAGGGAGCTTCCTTTGACTCTTATAAAAAAAAAAGTGTCATAGAATTTATAACTGGAAGGGAATTTATGGATCTTATTCAACCCCTTCATTTTACAGGTGAAGAAAGAGAAGCCGAGAGAGCAGAAGGGACTGGCCTCAATCCACATAGTGATTAAGTAGGGTCATAGTCTAGTGCTAAGGGGGACTTCAAAGGCCTTTTGGTCCAACTGAACAAAACTGAAACGCCAGTTAAACAAATGACATTCTCAAGATCCTATATAGTCACTAGTAAATATCAGAGCCAAGATTTAAATTCAGATCTTCAAACTCCAGATTCAGTGTTCTTTCTTCTCTATCACACAGCCTCTCTCAAAGAGGTTGGGGCTAATAGCCTTCAATTAAATAATTCAATCAATATGTATTAAACATTCAATTTGTGCAAGATGTTGAGTTAGGATTGGGGGGAAAATAGAAAGACAAAAACAATCCCTGACTTTATGGAGCTTATATGCAAATGCAAAATTTCAAGAGAGTGAGAATGCAAATAACTATAAGAGACCAAGAAAGGCATCCTGGAATATTTGGTACCTAAGCTGTGCTTTGACTCTGGAGCTTTTACAAGGCAAAGATGTAGAAGGAAACATCCTAGGCATGGAGTCCAAAGTCAGGAGTCCTAGTCAGCAGGGGTATATACAGTGGCTAGCTAGAAAACAAGCCTATTGGATACGAATGGAAAGTAACTGAAGGAGAATAACATGAAATAGGAGTCAAATTTTGTAGATATTTGAATGCAAGGCTAAAGATTTTCATCCCAGAGGCAAAAAGAAGCCAAAGTTGGGTAGGAGAATATGATTTGAGAATAGAAATTTGATAGCACTATGAAGAATGGATTAGAAAGTGGAAAGACTAGAATGTTCAAGCATTGCCTTGGCTTGCCAAAACATATAGACTTTGACTCAGTTGCTTGGAAAATGAAGATTGAAGATAAAAGTGAACTTAGTCTCATGAAGATCAATTATAATAGTCAAGTCAAAGAGTATGAAAGCCTAAACTAGGCTCAATTAGAAATCATGTGAGTAGAGAGCATTTGAGAGAGGTTTGGACACAGGATTGAGAAGACTTGGCAATGGACTGGATGTGGGTGCTGAAGGAGAAGGAAATCAAGGATATCCTTAAGATCTTGAGCTTGGGTGACTCAAGGACAGTAGTATCATCAAAAGAAACAGGGAAGTTAGGAAGAGAAATGAGTTTGGAGGGAAATAAATGTTGCATTTTGGATATGTAGAGTTTTTAGGATGCTAACTGGTGGGGTGGATAAAGCTCTAGCCTGCAATCAAGAAGACCTGAATTCAAATCTAGACTCAGAAACTTACTAACTTTGTGACCTTGGGCAAGTCACTTAACCCCTGTCTGACTCAGTTTTCTCAAATGGGAAATAATGAACAAAATGGGAATAAAAAAGCATCTACCCCCAAGAGTTATTGTGAGAGTCAAATGAGGTAATGTTTGTAAAGCCATTAGCACAATACCCGGCACATCTGTCATTGTTGTTCAGTCACATCCAAGTCTTTGTGGCCCCACATGGAATTTTCTTGGCCAAGATATTGGAGTATTTTGCCATTTCCTTCTCGAGTGAATTAGGCAAACAGAGGTTAAGTGATTTGCCCAGGGTCATAGAACTAGTAGATGAGGCTGAATTTGAACTCAGGTCTTCCTGACTCCAGGTTCAGTGTTCTATTCACTGAGCCACCTGGTCACCTCTGCCTGGCACATAGTAGTTACTTAGTAAAAGTTTGTTCCTTTCTCATTCCCTAGAGGACATATAGGTGGTTGGTAATATAAGACTAAGGTTCAGGAGAGAGAATAGGGATGAATATATGTCAGTTTGGGAGCCCTCATTGAGAATGCTCGTTGAACCTGTGGGGACTGATGAAAGTATTAAAAGAAAAGAAGAGAGAGAAAATAGGCAGGTGAACTAAAATATCCCAACCAAACAGACTGAGGAGGAGTGGTTGGATTATTAGGAGAACAGAGAGAAAGCAGTGTGCCAGACTCCAAGGAAAGAGAGAGTATCAAGGGGAAGAATGCTAAAAAATAGTGTCTAAATCTGAGGTTAAGATCTTCTGGACCCTGGGCATCTCCACAGAGATGTGCCCTCTCTTACTGATTACTGATTTACAGGCTTGGGGTCTGGGATGGCCAACAACCTATTATCAGTTCTTTTAGGCTTGTACTTGGAGATGATGGCCTCTTTGTCTTGGAGGATGCATCAAAGAGCAATGACTGTTGAGCCAGAAAGATTAGACCACTTGGTGGACTTTACAAAGGAGTAACTGCCTTCTCCCTCTCTCCATCTGTAGAGCACATTGGGACTTTGAGCTTTCCTTCAGAATGTCAATGACAGGGGAATGAGGATCTCACCCCACTCCCTGTGCCCACCCCTGTGCCTCAACAGTGGCTAAGGCAGCTAGTCACATATGACAGTGAGAACACATGCTGTCTGGGTGAGCCTAAGGTTGGATCTTAAGGCATTAGAGACTTCCCTTTTCTGAGTCTAGAGAAGGAACAAACTGATCCCAAGATAGGATGTTTAATAATCTTAGCAGAAGCCTCTAAAGTTCCAAAAGAAAAGAGTTCCTGAGTTAAAGTGCTATTTGCCCAGTAGGAGTCACACATTATAGATTTAGAGTTGAAGGGGACCTTGCAGGCTATTTAATTTAAATGCTTCATTTTAGTGACATGTCCAAGGTCTGACTCCAAAGAAAAAGTCTTTCATTATACAATATGCTGAATTGCAACTTCTCAGTGAATTTTATCATGGGCGTGAGGATGAGCTCAAGTGTTGCCTTGGCTTACCAAAAGTTACAGATTTTGACTCAGTTGCTTGGATGATGAAGATCCAAGATAAAAGTGAACTTAGTCTCACAAAAGATTTTATATGTTAATGTTTTAAGAATCAACCTCCAAGGAGAGTGCAGTAGGAGAGACCAGTTACCATTTCATGTTTAAATATCAGCAATATGTATTGATTTTTCTCTTGTGCTTTTAAGAACATCTTTTTGTGGTAGAATAAATAACTTTCCTATACCTAATCTACTATGTACAGTTCATACCCTGCTAGAAAAAGCCCTGTTAATCCCTCTTGAGGAGACCCTAGACACAAGCCAAAGCCAAACTTTAAGAGATTTGTCCCTCAAGTTGGAGGGGCAGTGGTTGAATGAAACAGAAAATGTGTTGAGATTGACTTCACATTTGTGGCTTTGTAATAGGAGAAGGTGACATGGTTCTTGGGTCATGGTCCTTTACCCTGAATATTTAAGCCACAGACATTATCTACTATTGATTTTGTTGTATTTCTTCTTAGTATATTTGAACTCTCCTCATTCAGAGGCTTTTGGAACAGATCATATATGAAATGAAGATAGCTTCTCAAGATCTTTTATCTATGAACCATTTTAACTGAGATAAGACCCCAATAGCAAGCACAGAACTTTGGATTCAGGAGGCCTTTATTAAACCCTGATTAAATAAGTGGAATTTTCACCTACAAGAGCCCCACTATAAATTTGATAGTTAATCCATGTTTTTCAAGGACATAGAGCTTCTTAAACAGAATTGAAATAAGACGCTTAGGGTTAAAAAAGTTTTGCTCTATACATAGTGATGGAGAATGACTCATCTTTCCCTGGAATAAATTATGAACACAGTAAGTCAAAGTGTATGCAATCCAGGAGATCAATTTAAACAATGTCAATTATTAAAAAGATAGGAGAGGAGTGATAAAGAGACTCCAGGCTTTCCTGCACTGGGGCTTGATTCAGTTTCTCACCAGGAAAATTCAATCCTAGTAAAGAATTTTTGGTCAGTGAAAGAAAGGACTACATTGATCCTGACCCTTTCAGCGTAACTGTAGCAGATGGAAGGAACCATTCTAAAGCCTTAAGCTCTTAGCTCAGTCCTCTCAAAGTTGTTTTCAAGTCCTACAAAATGATTTTTCTCTCATGCTGCTTCCTCTGCTAATGAACTAGCAACTAACCTGTATTGTTGAGTGGGGAGGGAGTACAATGTCATTTGCCCCCAGATAAACACCCTTCACACTAGCCTTAAAGAAAAGAAAACAGAAACAGTACAAGGTTTTTCCTCATGTGTGGTACCATGATAGTATGTTCAAGAATAACGCCCTATAAACCAATCATGATTCATAACTTTATACTTTAATCTATTGAATATTTAAATACAGCCTTTTCTGATTAAGTGGTTGGTTTGCAGAGGCTTGGGGAGAAATGTCCTATCTTACCTGGACTCCTTGTTATTTATTTGTGTCTGACTCTTCTTGACCCCTTCAACCACACTCTCCATGTGGTTTTCTTGGCAAAGATACTGGATTGAGTTGACATTTACTTCTTCAGTAGATTAAAACAAGCAGACATTAAGTGACTTGTTCAGGGTGATGCAGCTAGTAAGTGTCTGAGACTAGATTTGAACTCAGGTCTTCCTGACTCCAGATCCAGAACTCTATCCGCTGGGATATCTAGCTGCTTCTACCTGGGACTCCTAGTTGTCATTAAGCTGGAGAAAGTTGTGATCAGCTAGATTGGGAAGGGAATGAGGCTACATTGATTCAGCTTACAGTTTGGTGTTATTCAGTCATATCTTACTTTTCATGATTCCATTTGGGGTTTTCTTGGCAGAGATACTCAAGTGGTTTGCCATTTCCTTCTCCAGTTCATTTTACAGATGAGGAACTAAAGGCAATCGGGATTAAGTTACTTGCCCAGAGTCGGACAGCTATTAAGTGTCAAAAGTCAGATTTGAACTCAGGAAGATGAATCTCCCTGACTTCAGACCCAACCTTCTATCCATTTTGCCAACTTCGAGCATAGCTCTTCAAAGCCTTGGTTGTAAGAAGCATGGCATTCACATTTCAAACAAATACACAATAGGATGTGGTGGAAGGAAGGCCAGAATGATTTGGAGGCAATGGAATCATTCAAATTTTGGCCCTGCTACTTGCCATCTGTGAGACCTTGAATAAGACACTTCACTTCAATGAGTTTCAGTTTCTTCCTCTATAAAGCAAAGGGTTTCAACTAGGTGACTTTCTGACTGTAACAATGAGAAATTCCTTTTAGAACCAACTCCACCAACACCACATGATGCATACAACTTAATGACCAAGAAGGACCCTAGAACATTCAAGTAACTTGAAAGTATGTGGGAATGAAAGTTAAGTCTTCCTTAATCGATGAGGAAATTGATATTGCAGAAAAATCATAAATTGAGTCACAAATTCATTCCAGAGAACCACTGGTGTTTGGTGAGCCTGACAAAGTTCAACAGGGAGACCTTGGTCCTCCTACTACTAGCAATTGTACAAGAGAAAAGATGGTGTCTTGAGATTCCCCCTCAGACACATATTTTTTAGGTGTTCTAGAGGATGAATTTGTGAGATCTTATTAATTTCTTGAGTTCAGAATTCTTTTGAGTCATTTCCTGTTTTTGAGAAGAATGCTTTTTTAGAGGGAGATATCATTTGGGAGGTGATTCACCACCTTTGTGAACCTTTCACATTGTGTTATTTCTTATTCCTTAGACCACCTCCCATTCTGCCTCTGCAAAAAGGGCACATGGTATTGATATTATTTTTTTTGAATGAACACTTTAATGTCAGTCTTGATATTGTACTACTACAAATATGAAAAATATCTGTTGGATAAATTGGGATGAAAGCATAGATGCCATGCTCAATAAATTTTCATACAATTAAAAACTGGGGAGAATATCTACCACCCTGAATGACAGAGACAGGACCTAAAATGGCCAGGACCTTGACAGGCTAGAATATTGAACTAAATGTAATAAGATGAAGTCCAATTGGAATAAATGTACTCTTACACTTGAGTACAAAGCATAAATTTCCCAAGTGAAATATGGGGGAGCATGGTTAAACAGTAGTTGTTCTGAAAAACATCTGGGGGTTTCAGTGGTGCATGGATCAGTCAAAAAAATCTAAGATGGTCTTGGACTATATTGAGAGACATAGTATATAAGAATAGGGAGGTGATAGTCTTTCTGTACATATTATGATCTCATCAAACTTCATCTAGAATATTGTGTTCTGTTCTGGGCACCACAATTTAAGAAAAACATGGATAAATCTGAGAGTACCCAGAGAAAGTAAGCTGAGATGTTGAAGGGATTGGAGTCCATGCCATGGAAGGGTTGGTTTAAGGAACTGAAGAAAAAATCAGCAGTGCATTGTAGCTCTCTTCAAGTATTTGAAGGACTGTCATGTCAAAGAGGGCTTAGACTTGTTTTGTTTGACCCCAGAAGGTAAATCAAGTAACAATCTTTTGAAGTTGCAAAGAAGGTAAACGTAGTCTTGACTTCAAGGAAGTAAAAAGCATAAATTTCCTAACAATTACAGCCATCACACAGTGAAATAGATTAAGTCTGGAGCTCATGCATTCCCAGTTCTTGGAGATCTTCAAGTGGAAATTGGATGACCACTTGTTGGGCTGTTATAGTAGGGATTCTTTCTGGGAATGATTTGGACTATGGCTGCTAAGCTGTCTTTCAATTCTCTGATTATTTGAATTGAAGCTGAGAAATCAGCCAAAAGCTAATGAATAGGAAAATGTTGGAAGTAAGTATATTTCTCCACCTCCTACAGGTAGCTGTCTTTACCTCCTATTAATTCAATATCTTCCCTATGTTGATTATTTCCTATTTATCCTGTATAGCTTGTTTATAGCTTGTTTTGTATAGATTTGTTTGCATGTTGCTTCTCCTATTAGATGATAAGCTCCTGGAAGGAAGGAAGTATCTTTTGCTTCTTTTCATATCCCCAGAATTTAGCACCATGCCTGGCACTTAATAAATGTTTATTGATTTGTTAATTATGCCACATTGCTAAAAAAAGAAGTTACAAAGTAAAAAAGGGGGAAAGATTTCAAAGAAATGTGCAAAAGAGAATGAAAATAGATTGTTCACATGATGAAAGCAAGAGATAACAACTAGATAAATTGTGTACTCCATTGACTTCCTCTGATTCTTGAGAGAAAGGGGAGAAAGCCCTAGAAAATCGGGTGAACTTGTTACTCCGTGGTCAACTTATGGGAGGGCCTGGACAAGAGTTACCAAGGATAGGTAGGGATGGATGGGATTCAGTTTGCATTATTGGAGGGAATGCCCATATCAATTACATCACAGATTAGAGTATTTATACAAATTTATTTATTTTTTAAAATGTTGTGACACTGTTTTGGCTTGTTGTTTAGGCTCTGCATTTCCTGTTAAAAGTGTGTTATATATTTTGCATTGTAAGCTCGGTGCCTTGAGTAGTTTCCAACAGATAGGGGATGGGGATAGATACTGGAACTGTCATTATACTGGTCTTAGGAAACTACCTCCACCATTGCAGGTTAGTCATTTTCTAGAACTTCTAATGTTCCAAAATACCCCAGAACACAGAGAGATTAAGTGATTTGCCAAGTATATATCACAGGCAGGATCTGACCCTACATTATCCTTATTCTACCATGCTGCCTCTCAGTCTGGCACATAGTAGGTACTTAATAAATGCATGCCAATTGATTGGCCTCACAGATACCCAACTGAATGTGGTCCCCATGGTGACATACTTCCTCAAGAGGAGGTCACATACCCATTCAATTGGTCATTCGACAACTTGTCTCAACTGTGGTCTGACTTTCCAGTTCCTTTTCTACTTTTTCTACGATTCTGACCCAAACATCTTCATTCTGGCTCACCCTTTGCTCTATGTTACATTAGCTACTGCTTTCTTCTTAGATCATACTTTAGTTGACTTAGTTAATACTTGGTTTCCACTTGTGCCTGGTCTCTCAATTCTGCTACTTTTGTAACCCCAAGTGCTTCATTTACTTAGCCTGACCTAACATTCATGATCATAATTCCCATGAGCAGCTTATGCTAATTTCTGGATATGCAGAAATGAGTCTCAATGGTTAATCATTCAACTCTGTGCCTTTCTCTGGGCTTTGATAAGGCTCTGGCAAAAATACCTATCAGATATTTGGGGGACAGGAGGGGAGCTGACCAGCCAGAATGGGAATTGCTATAAGTGGTCATTATCAAAATCATATTAACGAAAACCTCACATTTCCATTGTATTCTATAGGATTGAGTTTCACAAAAATACTTTCCCCTATACAATCCTATGGAAGGGGTAGTACAAATATCCTAATTTTACAGATAAGGAAAATGAGGTTTAGAACAACGATTAATTTATAGGATAAATAACTTTCCCAATATCTGAAGAATAATACACAGTAAAGCCAGAAGGTGAACTCAGGACTTTCTGACACCAAATCCAACTTCACCAATAAAATACATAGCTTATATAATAGCTAATATTTATATGGCACTTTAAGGTTTGCAAAGAACTTTACAAATATCATCATATTTTATCCTCATAACCACTTGTAACAGCCAGCAAAGTGAGAATTTTTTTTATGTTTTCTTTTTGGAGTTAGTTTCCCAGGCTCAGGCTAAATTGTAAGCATCTGAAGATTCAATCTCCTTTGAACCCTAATAGTTCACAGATGTGTTAAATCATGTGGGTTTCATGCCTGCTGACTCAGTCAATCAGGAGCTGAATCTTTGTTATATATGCTGGGAAGTTGGTATTTTACTTTGGAGGGGTCACCTCTGAGAAGGATCTTGTGATTACCTGGTCGAGACTCTGAATGACTGTATGTTCAGACCCTCCCCCCTCCCCTGATTACTCAGATGTAAAGACTCTCTGGATCCAAGGGTGTATGTAAAGTGTATAGGAATATTGCTTTGATTCAGGAAGTAGAACCCTGTCAGTCTTTATTGCTCTGCTTGTATTTTCTATATTCACTTCTTTTAATATAATTAAAAAGGATGGTTGACCCCTTAAATCACTATCTTTCCTAGTAAAGCATACTGAAGAACCTGTGCTAGCAGCCATCCTAGGTATGCCAGTGTGGTTGCAGTAATACTGCTCTGTGAGGTAGGTTCTATTATCTGAACTTGACCCATGTGGAAACTGACAGAGAGGGGATAAGTGACTTGCCAGGGTTATACAGCTAGTATCTGAGGCAAGACTGGACTCAGGTTCTCCTGACTCCAGGTTTAGCACTATATCATGCTGCTGTGGCTGTAGGGTGGAATAATGCTGCTTGGATTTGAACTCATAACTTCTGACACCAAGTCCTATAATCATCCTGGCTTGAACTCCAGTTTACTTTCTACTATTCTACGGACTAAGCAACCCAATCCTTCTGGACATTCTTATCTTCTTTCAAGATTGAAGTTGCATAGTTTCTCTCTGCTGTTCTCCCCTACTGAAACGCCAATAGACCCCAACAGCCAAAATGAGGGCGGAATGAGAAGTTGAACCAATTCCTTCAAGCAGGGGAGGAGAGAGATGACGCTTGATTTATTTTTCCAGAGATTGCTATTATCTCCCCCAATAGGCAGGGTGTGTTCACAGCCAAACGACGGCATCAGAAGGGGCTTCCAAGGGATGGTAGCCCTGGGACAACTCTACTCCTTTTGGCCATTAGATTTCTTGTATAGCTGTCTTTAATGTCTTCATTTGACTGGTATGCAGTTATGTTTTTGACTATTCGAACTGGCAGCTGGCCTGATAGCATATTTGAAATCCAATTGAAAGACAAATGGGAACATTATGTAACTAAATGTTCGGTGAACACTGGTCTCCAAAAGTAAAATATCTTTTATTTTTTCCCTTCATAAAAGCAAATATTGCATTTTAAGGAAAAAGATTGGAAAACAAAGTCCAGTGAAAAACTGAGTATTGGACGTTCTCAACTTGGGAGAAGATATTAAGATGAGGGAGTGAGGATAAGAATTCATGTTTACTTACAGTTCTAAGGTTTAGGAAATAAATTTCATGAAAATCCTGAAGCCTGGTAGCATAAGAGTCTGAGAGAGGTACAGTGACTCACCCATGGTCACACAAGTAATGACAAAGGTAATACGTGGACCTAGGCTCTGACTCCAATCTAAGACATTATGTTCCATTCTTATTCATTTAAGGCTGGTCCAAGAAGGTCTGTACTTGAAAATGTGCTCTTCAAGTCTGAAAGTTGTTTTGAAGGCTAGGCACAAGAGAATAGTCAAAGATGATGGGTCACTCGTGAAAAAGAAAGGGAAAGAGACTAGACTCTAGTTGTCCAGTTGTGAGCAAGTAGTTACTCAGTAGACAGAGCTGTTGATTGTACAAATAATTTAAGGCATACTTTGGAAGACAGGAGCTAGGGCAGACTATTCTTTGAACAAACAAACTTGAATGGGGAGAAGCACAGGAAAGGTCACCAAGGGGAATTCCAAAGCTTACAAGGAGAGGAACAAGAACAGGTATAAGTTTTCTCAACAGTCAAATGAGGCAGAACCAAAATAACTGCTTTGGTTGGGAATATCCATACGTTACCCTTCATTTTCACCTCATAACCAGATTTCATATGTATGCATGTGTGTGTCTCATATATAAGAAGTAGACATTCATAATTAGGGACCTCAGAGGCTAGCTATTCCAAGTGCCTATTTTATAGTG
>JAQQSK010006410.1:0-14444 GCA_028658325.1 Potorous gilbertii
TCTTTTAATGGGTCCATTTTCCCCTGGAACAGCTTCACACAGGCGACTTATTGCTTCCCTACAGAACAAAAACCAGAAACCATGAAAGGTTTGACCTTTCATCTTACATATATTCACCAACTGCAAGCATGGATAAAAGCAGAGAATTCTAGAGGTACTATGGATCTCAGAGACCATCTTGTCCAACCCTTTTCAAATGCGAATTCCTTCTATAATATCCCCTACAAAGAGTTACCAGAAAGTCTTCAGTAACACAAGGTCACTGTTCCCCTCTCCCTCCCAAGGCAGGTCATTAGCATTGTTGGTTAAGAGGTGTTCTTATGATGAGCTGAAATCTGCCTCCCTGTGACTCCCACCCACTGGTCTTAGCTGTTCTCTCCCAATCTAAGTAAAAATAAATCTAACGCCTCAACCACATGATGACTATTTGGATATTTGAAAATTGCAATCAATATTACCCCTTTCCTTTCCCCCTCCCCAAAGAAAAAAAGGAGGTTTTTCTTCTCCAGGCAGGTAAATAACCTACTACAGACAAAGCTCTGGGCCTGGAGTCAGGAAGACCTGAGTTCAAATCCATTCTCAGACAATTACTGACTGTGTGACCCCAGCTGCCTTCGCCTCACCCTGCCTGCCTCAGTTTCCTCATCTGTAAAATGAAGACAATAACAGAGTTTACCTCTTAGGAGAGTTGTGAAGCTCAAATGGGGTATTTTCAAAGCAATTAGCCCAAATGTCTGGTACCTAGTAGGTGCTTAATAAATACTTATTTCCCTTCTTTTCTTTCCTTTTCTCTCCAAGAAAAATATTCCTATTTGTTTGATCTAATCCTTATATGCCATGGTTTTGAGCCCTCTTAGCACCCTGGTTGCTTTTCTCTGGATGAGCTGTGGCTTGTTAATATCACTCCTAAAACTTGGCACTCTGATTTAAAATGATGATTCTTTTGCAAGGAGAGCCCCTCTGGAAGTGTACCATGTCCCCCTTGGGCTTTGGGGTCAGAGAGGCTCTGCCTATGCTAGGAAAGTTTGCACAGACAGTGTGAGAATACCTCCGAGATAAGAGTTTTTAAAAGAATGCTGGACAATAATGCCACAGAGCAGAAAGAACACTAGATTTGGAGATGGAGCACCAAGGTTTAAATCATGGCTCTGCCACTTCCTTCCTGAGTGGTCATGGGCAAGTCACTTCACTCTTGGAAGTCTTAATATTTTCATCTGTAAAATGAGGGGAGTAGAATACATGGTCTCTAAGGCCTCTACCTTCTTTAAACATAAGATACTATGATCCTTAGAAGACTGAAATATCAGAGAAGGAAATGGAGGAAAGAAGTGACCATAGAAAGAGGAGCCCTTGGCTATCACCATCATCAATAAAATCCCCCAACAAGTGTTTATTAAGTGTTTACCATAGGCCCCCCACCAAGGATAAAAGCAGCTAGGTGTTACTCAAATGAGGTCCTATCTGTGAGGGTTAGAGGAGATATTTATAAAGTGCTTAACATAGCACCTAGCACATAGGTGCTGTAGAAATGCTAGTTATTATTTTTTAAGTGATTATAGTAAGGCAAAAATCACTTTTCGGTTTATACAAATTATATTTTCCCCTTTCCCTGCTTACAATGTCAAACTTTGGATTCAATGAAGTTATGTGTTGCCCATTCCGACAAGAATTCACCCTTTCCATCATGGAATCAGCATGTACAGAGGCAACAGATTTCCTAGGGCCTCAGTATCATGGGGGTGAGCAACTTCCTGAAAATTCAGGATTACTGAGATTGCCAACAGTGACCTTATGAAGAAGCAGTTCCTTTCTTAGTCATCCAGAGGGTGTTTTTAACTTCGCATGTCCTGCTCCCTCAGCATGCGTATCAAGCTGATATCAGCCACGCAGGACTGAAACAGATCTCTATCCCTAGGACACTGAGAAGTGGTTGGTTTGGGGTCATGGTACTGAGAGAAGTAATATATTTTCCTGATTTGATCCTGCATTTCTATTCTAAGGAACTCATCCGTTTTTCATGACTCCAACATAAGATCATGTGACTAATAAAACAGATGGCCATGATGGAGAAAATCAGAGAGAACGGGGGTTCAGAGCATCCATTTGAACAGATATGAAACCAACGGATCCCTACAGGTCTAAATGTAGCATGGACTTATTATGCTACCATATCTCCCATGAAGAATTATTTTGATAAAATTAATGAAAATTTGTGTTTTCTGACCAGATCATGGTCAGCTTAATTTCTAATAGTACAAATAGCTGAAGTCTAATTTTCCTCCCACTTCATCTAAGCAGAATGATCTTTGGACTAGGTGAGATAGAATACAAATGGTTAAGCAGAGTGCAGAAAGTCAGGCAGAATGTGACTGCCATCAGTGAAGTCAAAGTGTTGGAAGAAATAACAAATATGGTCGCAGAGAAGTCAATCTGGGTTTTAGGTAGGGAAAAAAATCAACTTTATAATTGTTAAAGCTATCCAAAAATGAATCAGCTGCCTCAGGTAATGGGTTTCCCTTCATTAAAGGTATTCACACAGAGAATGAATGACCCCTTGTTGGGAACATTGTAGGGGGGATTCTTGTCTAGGTACTGGTGGGAGTAGATGGTCTCTGAAGTTCCTTCCAAAAATTGGATTCCAGAAAAAAACAGCTCTATATATGTAATTCCATTTCAGTTCCTAAAACATAAAGTACCAACTGTACACAATACCTGGTCCTAGGTCCTAAAAAAAATGATTTAACAAGCATTTTTTAAGCACCTAAAAATGGCAAAAAAAAAAATTGGTTAAGATGATGGTGATACAAAGACAAAAGTGAAACAATTCCCTCTCAATGAATTTATGTTCTACTGGGCAGAAACAACATAAATGCAGAGGCAAATACTATGTGCGTGTATTATGTATGTATATACATGTATATATGTACATATATAAAGTAAATATGAGATGATATCATCAGGAAAAGATGGGAAATGCTGACATTTGGCGAGGTGGGATCAGTGAAGTCCTCTTGTATATATGACTATTTTCTTCTCTCTAGGCTCTGCTCCTGACTTTCCAGACTTCTCCATTCCCCAGCAGACTTTTCACTCCTGTCACTGGAACTGACCTGGAGATAGAGGACCTTAGAAAAGGAATCCATGAAATGGTGGCTGGATGTATATGTGACTCATACAAGGTAGTTAACAGGGGGCAGTGGGGTGTTAGGAGACCGCAGACAATGTGGTTTTGACCAGAAATTTGGAACCAAATGTACCTGAAGCCAAAACAGAGAGGATGTAATTTAATTGGGCCTAATATTAGCAATTACTTAGTCAGCTTAGGGATAAAACAGATTTTCAGAAAAGAAGAGGAAAGATTGAAACTTAACACTATTGTGTTAAGCTGTGTCAAGTGACTAACTCTGTGACAAAGCAGAACATTTATACCTTCTGACAAACTGTGAAGGGATCAGAAATATTTTTTGTACAATAGTAAAATTGATTTTATTTTCTAAAATTTTGCTAATTTAGGATGGTATAATTTGAGTGTTTAAAGAGTATTCAAGGATAAATATGAAACAGAAATTTGGAAGATTTATTACACCTAGATGATAGATGCAGAAGGTTGGAAAGGAAGGAAATCAGAGTTCATCTAGTCATAGGGTCATTGTGTTCATCCTTCGTTGCCGAAGGAGACCATGCCATCAGAGAAACAATGACATAACTTGCACCTGGAAGACGTTTCTGATCCCATCTAGTCCAGCATCCTCATTTTATCAACGAAGGAGGTTAAGGGACTTTTCCAAGGCCACAAAGGTAATACGTATCAGAGGTGGGATTTGAATTCAGGTCCTCTGACTCCAGAACCAGCATTCTTTACACTATGCCATGTCGTCTGGTAATTGAGATGTGCTTCCTAAGTCCCAGCTGCAAAATAAGAATCCTTCCCCTCCTCCCCATCCTGTCCCTTCAGAGGCATCAAAAGTTAACACTTTGAAAATGAAGGGGGCACTTGGGAACTTTCATCACATAATCATATAAATGTAAAGTGCTATTTCTAACCCTAATATTTAAGACCCTCACAATTATCCAAATAATAGGACTCCTGCAGTAATTGCAAATCTTTTAACCAAAGACACAAAGGAAGCCATTTTAAAAAAAAGTTAGAGCTATAATAATAGATATAATTATATTAACTTACATAATTGCCTTTTGCACATTGTCATTGACAAAAATTGCAGGCTAAAATGTTTCAGAAACTGGGAAAGCAAAAAAGCAATCTACAAAGGATTAAAATGACTTGATTCCTCATTCTCCATCTCGCCCACCACGTTCAGTTAGTAAGTAGCCAAATCCTGTCAATTTCATATTCGTTACATCTCTTGCATCTGCCTCCTTCTCTGCTTTGACACTGTGATCCTTCTGTGGCAGGTCTTTATCACCTTATACTTGGACTGCTGCAATAATCTGCCGGCTGGTCTTCCTACCTTGTGTCACCCTACTCCAGTTCATGCTCCACTCAGTTGTCAAAGTGGTCTTCCTAAAGCACAGGTCCGACTATATCAATCCTACCTCCCTCACGCAATAAACTTCATTGGCTCCCTATCATCTCCAGGATCAAATATATCATCCTCTGGCTTGTAAAGCCCTTTGTAACTTGCTCCCCACCTCTCCCACTTTTCTAACACCTTACTCCCCTCCCAAGGCCACATATGGCTCTCTAGGTCCTCAGGTAAGGCCCTTTGACAGAATCCAAACTTCACAGAACAAACTGGGGAATAGGGAGGAGGAGATGCATTTGTTAAGCATCTATTCTGTGCCAGGCACTGTGAGTTCAGCCCTTAATTACAACACTGTGAGAAGCTATATGTATGATTATTAGCTCTGTTTTACAGCTGAGGAAAATAACGTGCCCAAGGTCACAAAGCTAGTAAGTTTTCAAAGCCAGATTTCAACTTGTCTTCTGACTCCAAGCCCAGTTCTCTATCCACTGCCTTCAGAAGCACACCCCTGCAGAATCCTGATAAGGTAAGTGGTTAGTTGCAGTACCATGATGTTCCACCAAGTCTTTAGATTGTTTATGAATAGGTAATGGTAGTAGAGGAATGAGACCAGCCTTGGAGCAGTCTCACTTCTGTGTAGGAAAGAGATTAGGAAAGTCTATACCACATGGTGCCACAGAGTCTTGCCTTGGATTTTTTTTCTTTTGGTGTGTTTGTTCATGGAAGTTTCCAATACTGGGGTCAGTCTGAATTGTGCTCATGCTAACTAACCCCACAAACATCCAAGACTCACACTCATAACTAATGTATACTAGTTAGCAAACAAGTGGTGACAGTGGTGTGATATCAGATCTATCCTAGCACTGATCATTTAAATCTTTCCCCATCCTCAGAGTGTGATACTTGGGGAACATTAGGCAACCTAGTAATTAAGGGTCCCATTTACTAAGAATCAGAGGGCTGTAAGAGACTTCAGATAAAATATCTCACCAGGCTTCAAGCTGCAAAATTCCTCTTACCTCCTTAGCCTCAGTTCCCCCCACCCCCCAGTCAGAGTACCAATAGGTCACACAAATTTGCCTGAAGCAGCTCCAGTTGGCTTTCACTAGAGCTGATTGTTAAAATATCAGTGTGAGCATTTACACCTTGGAAATCAGCAAATGCTGCAAATTAGAGGTTGATTTCTTTTTTGAGGGATGAACTCTACACTTAAGCAAGTGATGGAGAAAGTATTAAACTTAAATTTGTGACACAGGAACAAGTTGGTTTGTTTAATTTTTCTGGAGAGCTGGTTGTTAAACAATTAACAGTACATTCCTGGATAGGTGTTGTTTCCAGAAGGCCCTATTAATATTTACTTATTCTAGTAGATGCTTTTTAGCCGTCATTTATTAGAACATCTGGGCAACTAAGCACAATGGATAGAATGCCGGGCCTGGAATCAGAAGACCTGAGTTCAAATCAACTTCAGACATTTACAAGCTGTATAACATTGGGCAAGTCATTTCATTCTGCCTCAGTTTTCTCATCTGTAAAATGAGCTGGAGAAGGAATGGCAAACTACTCCAGTATATTGCCAAGAAAACCTCAAATGGGGTCATGAAGAATCAGTACAACTGCAAAAATAAATCAACAATAACAAATTTACGTGTCTGTTTGATCCCCCTCCTACTAAACTCATGAGGCCAGGAAGCAAGCATGACTTACTTTTGTATCTCCAATCATTGGTACATACCGAGAGAGTTTACCAAATGCCTGGTGAAAAGAAAAGCTGGTATTGTATTTATTTGTATACAAGTCTTATCACCCATACTGGATGATAAATTTGGTGAGCTCAAGTACTGTGTCTTTGTAGCTAGGGCCAGGGAGAACAAATGTGTATCATTCAATGGAAATAACTGACAGGAAACTTTGTAACCCAGAGCTAGATAGAGAAATTTTTTAGAAGGAGGCATTTGTGCTGCAGGGGAAAAGGAGATGCTGAAGCTTATGTATCCAGCATCCATTTCTCAATTTGATATCTATTCACTTTATGTAGTAGATAAGTCATTTTTTTCTCTTTGCCCAATATAATTGGATAATACTTAGATTACTTTATAAGGCTATTGTGAGAATCAAGCTAGATAAATGTAAGAAACACATTACATAAATATTTGATATTTATTATCATAACATCCTCTATTTCTGAGACGTGCTCAAGCATGGGAAATACTGCTGAAGTCAGAATGGGCTTTGATCCTCTGATACCATGTTTCTAAAATGTTACCACGAGAGTTCCCTCCCCTCCTCCAACTTTCTGGACTGTCTTCTTGCACAGACAATACATAAACACCTGCATAAGCTTTTCAAAATATAGATCTCATCCAAACTGGGTAACAAAAATCTGAGATGTGATAGAAAGAGACCCGGATTAGAAATAGAAGCCTGAGCCTGTTGCCTACTAGCTGTGTGACCTTGGGCAAGTCATTTCCCCTTAAAAAATCTAAGACGCCTTTTCTTCTTCTGCAAAAGGGGAGAAATGATGCTTTCACTGTACACCCCGTAGGGTGTCAGATGTCAGTGCTCAGTGCTGTATAAATGCAACCTATTATCATTGTCATCAAACACCATGACACTACCTATATTTATTGGAGCATTAATCTTCACGTCCTGATTCTTCCACAAGCACTTTTTCAAATGACAAAACTCAGCACCCAGCCTGTGCTGTGAGTATTAATTCATGTGCCTTACTGTGAGCCCCAAGGCTTTAGATGCGCTTTAAATAGACCCGAGAGATGACTTGTTACTATTAGAGAAATAGAATTCTCAGGACTTCAACATACTCAAAACGTATAAAGATAGAAAGGCAAGTTCTAGATAAATGACTCCTCAGGAAAGTCTGCGGGGCTGAATTCTGCCACAGTTCAGATGGAGGGAGCAAAGCAGTCTAGCTACTGATAAATGGTTCTGCCACCAAGGCAGAAGCTATAAATAGGCTTCTTATTCACTTCATTATGCCTTCTCATCTCATCAGATTTCCAGTGGCCTGTTACACAAGAGGAAAAAGCTTCATAGCCTGGGAATAAAATACAGTTTTGACTGCAGCCAGAAAACAGGCAAAATAATGTTGTGGCGTCGTGAAGAAAAGCTCCCACACAGCTTGGCACAGAAGGGAAATTGAACACGACATGATCCCATTGGGTTGGAGGAAGAAAGGGAGTTTAAAAGGACCAAAGGGGATGGGAATTCCAAGGTGGTCTCAAATGACCCTCATGCTCTTGCAAACCATTGAGCAGCTGTGGAACCTCACAGCAGGAAAGAAAATCAATAACCAATTTCCTCCTCACCTTATTTTCTCCTCTGACTATGTATTTGCCCTTCCTGAGTGAGAGGTACAACTAGGGTACCAGTGCCTTAATGGAAGCAGGGAAGGCTGATGGCTTTCTCCTCTTCCATCTACCCACCCTCCCTCTCCAGCAATGAAGCTATAAATAAAAGCCATCCATCCACAACCCTGCCCATTCATAACTTCACAAGCGTTTGCTCACTGCCATCTTAACTTTGGCCTTCAAGCTTTCACTGTTCATATTAAACTTTTAAACAGGACAAATGGAAATCTCTTCTGCTGGTTCTGGGTTTATAGCCTTCGGTCCACTCTGAAATCAATCAGTCAAGTAACAAATATTTATCACTTTATTTTTTACCGTATGTGCCACCAACAAAAGAAGAAGGAAGGAAGGAATACATATTGCTCTCAAGATTATATTCTACTGGGGGAGAATATATAAAAATATACACGAAAAAATGGTAGTTAAATATAAGGTTGTTGGGAAGGAAAGATACTAGTACTTGAAGGTATGAGAAAAGGCTTCCTGCAGAAGGTGGTACTTGAGTTAGGTCTTGAAGGAAGGGAGGGATTTATGACACAAGGGTGATAATATAGCACCTTCTAGGCACAGGGGGACAGCCAGTGCAAAGGGACAGAGATGAGAGTTGAAGGGCTGTATGTGAGGAACCAAAAGAAAGCCAGTTTGCCTAAACCATAGAATGCAGGAAGAGGAGTAATGTATGTGGAATTAACAAATGATATTTACCAATAATTTACATTATAAATTTGGTATGCTTTATATTTCATGAGAATGTTTATTTTCCTTTGAAGTATTTTTGATTCTTATTGTTCAAAAATAAGATAGCACAGGCATAAAATAGTTGGCAACTCAAAGGATTGGCTGGTGGGAGAACATAACTCAGACCAAATTTGAAAAACACAGCCTATTTCAGAAACTACAGTAGCAAAATAATGGTGGGAGGAACAATTGAACTTTGAGTGGATGTTTCACAAGGGAAATAGAACAAAGGGATTCCAGAGGAGTTATACTTTCTTGGAACTCTAAGAGACCAAGCCCCTTGTTTTATAGATGAAGACGCTGAGGCCAAAAGAAATGAAAGAATTTGCTCAAGAACGCAAAAACTTCCCATACATGGAAGTTATCAGCACACAGATGGCTATCAGCAAACAAAGAGAACTTATGGGCTTGAGAAATCTTCCTTTTGCCTGGAAAAATAAGTTTCCATTTCTTATCTTTTTTTTGTTTTTTTTTTTCCTGGATGAATCAAACCCTTTTCTTGTTTCTCATTTGGCAGCATTAATTACATACAATAAAATAAGGACATATCTGACTGGAATCTTCCTTGGTATTTCTTTTGAAGGATCCAAGTCATTGGATTTGAAGAAGATTCAGTCCAACTTAAACATTTACTAAGAAAGTTTTACTAAGATTCAAGGTCCTGTGCTAGGTAATGGAGATTTGTAAACAAAACCAGTCTGCCCTCAAGGAACTTCAATTCTGTTGAGAAGGAACTACAGCACATGCAGGAAAGTGAATACAGAATATTTCAAGGAGAAAGAACATGAACAACTAGGGGCATCTGAAATTCCTATAGGGTTCAAGAAATGGTAGATGGCAAGAGGGTATGTCCTAAGTATGCCAGACAGTCTGTGGAGAGGCTCTGAGGTAGGAGATGGAACAACAACTTCAGGAAATTTCAGGTAGGCTAGTTTCGCTGGAACATGATGGACATTAAAAAAGAATGATGTGATACAGGTCTGGGAAGGTAGGTTGACTAAAATGTGAAGGGTTATAAATACCAACCTGAACAAAATGTCCCACAAAAAAACAATATATGAAGTATGACCAAATGGATTCTCCTCTGATGAATCCACTCTGTCGTCTTCTCCCAGCTATTTTCTTAAAAAAAAAAAAAGTTTTCCCAGCTATTTGAAAGGCCAGTTGCTAGATGATTGACAAGATTGATGAAAATCATCAAAATAACAAGTCTGTTCTCTCTAATACTCAACTTTTACCACTGCTGCAAGGACTACACTGTACCCCAGATATAATGACAGCCAACTGGAAGCCTAGGTCTAGAAGACGATCCATAGGAGTGTGAATAAATGTAGAAACAACTGAAAGATAGTAGAGTCAGTTTGGGAGTTACAACACTGCCCTCAACATTCTTATGCAACATTTTCTTCCCTACTCATAATGTTTGTTATATTTATTAAGCAATGGAAAATGATGGATCAGGGATATTCGTCTACCAGGAAAACAAATGCAGAGTCAGAGAATGATGGGTAGGAGACAGTTAAAGGGAATGTCTATTTCAAAAGAGCCCACAAAAGCTGAGCTTAAAATGGAGTGGTGAATTAGAGCCAAAATGGAGGTCAAGAGCCAAAGGTCATAAAGAAACTAGACGCAAAGACAGAAAAAAGGGACACAGCCTAGCAGGGAGTCAGTAACTACAAAAACAAAAAGAAAAGAAGAAGGAAAGCCCCTGAGATTCAGAATGTTGAAACTGAGGAAATGCATGTATTCTTCCTGTGACCTGACCCAACAGCTGGATTTCTTTGTTATGGGCCTCCTTGGACCTGGGCTTCAAAGAATATGCTGCAATTAGCTAAACCTATCATCGTATCATAGCATTTAGAACCAGAAGATACCTTAGAGATCATCTCATCCATCCGCCTTAATTTATAGACAAGAGATGGACACCCAAGAAATCCAAGTGACTCACTTGAAGTCACACAGTATAGAGCAGAGCCAGGATTTGGCCCCCAGATCACCTGCTACCACACTGCACTACATCACACTCTAACAATTCTACTGGTGTGAATATGGTGGAAGACACCATAACCTTTAAGACAATTGTTATTCAGATAAATCATCCTTATAAATGGTCAGAAATCAGATTGTTTTGGTTTCTTCACTCAGGTGAATATAATATTAACTGAAAATAGGCATAACTTATATTAAAAAGCCAAGAATATGGTCCTTGTGCACACCGGTGAGTTACTTCGTAGCCAAGCCCATCCCACTCCTTTCCCATGGCTGGCCTCATGAGCCCTTTATGGGTCCACCTACCGCCTGCTCTAGAGGCCAGAACTCATAGTTGAAGCTCCAGGCAAAGATGGTTCCCAGAACTTGAGGGTAGTAATATATATTTTTAATCTGACTTGTGGTTTCACTGGTGTAAGGAGAGACCTTCTAGCAATGTGAAATGGCATCTTGTCTGCGATCTAAAATCTTAAAGCTTTTCCTGGGGCATGGGGGAGGTTAACAGACTTGCCCAAATCCAAGTGGCCAAAATGTCTCAGAGGCAGAACTGAGACCCAGAGCTTTGTACCTCTAAGGATGACTTCTACCCACCATATTACATAGGAGCAATAGTGATATGGATGATGATGACGATGATGACGATGATGTTGGTGGTGGGAAAGATGATGTTAAAAAATGTAAGTGCCGGGTCATGGTATGGAATTCTCAAATTCTCTGCCCACGAAGAAAAGCTCTGGAATGTTCTACCAAGCTAGAAGGGCTCTGAGTAGGTTCTGGCAACGGATGATATCTGCTGTCTGAGGACAAGCTTAGCTAAGTACGGAGGAGTTTGTTGCCAGTAGACTCTAGGCACTAGGGAATGCTTTGGCCACAGTAACCCTTGAAACAGAATTATTTGACTATAGCAACCTGAAACTAGGAAGTCTATAAAATAGATAACATTTCTCTGTGGTCCTCTCCCACTTTTCCACCTCACTTCAGTAACACACTAATATGAGCCCATTGGAAAATTCACCATCCGGCAGAATTGAACCATCTCCAAGATCTGGAATTTTGGAATTCTCCTCTCTGACTACAACCTTCTATCCTTCTTTCTGCCATTTCTACTTTTCACTCCTATTAAGTCACATCTTCTCCATTCTCATGATCTTTGGAACCTTGAACCATCCCTGCTGTATGGGTCTATCTCACCCACTCTCACTTCCCTTGTCTCCATATTGAGCTTGGATTCCATAGGGTGCCATTTGGAGGTTTCACTAGCTCTTACTATCTAGTCCCTTCCTTGACCTGACTTTCTATCATTCCTGACTTGAGAATTTTCATTCCTAAATAAATACCAGCAACCAATTCCCCACACTTAGAACCCCAGAGCTATTTTTTGAACATTTTGATTTCCTCCATTTTCACATCTCCTTATTGGCCAGGTCCTTTCAATTCAATCTTCTCTCTCAAATTCATCCTCATTTTTCTCTTTCTCCTACAACTACTTTAATATAACCCTCATTAACCACTGCCTTGACTAATGCAACAGTCTTCTAACTGGTCTTCCTCACTCTGATCTCTCCTAGCCTGACCTCAGTTAGAATACAAAATTTCTTCTCTCACCAATTCCTGATGCCTTAAATGATTACTTGCTGGCTTAACACCTCCCTGCTCTCCCATAACTCACAGACATTTTTGATGATTTCTCTAGCAGTAACCTCTGTCTTCCTACAGAGGAATTATATGTCCTGGGGTCTCTAGCTTCCCAAATGATTTTGCTTTTAAAAATGTCCATTTGGTTGGGGATGCGCTTTGTGAATCCTTCAGGCAGAAAAATTAACTTAAAAATCAATAAGCATCTATGTGCTAGACAGCGTACAAAATACTGAAACATAAAGACAAAAATCAAACATTACATTATATCTCATGTTCTATAAGGCAAGAGAATATATCCATAAATAAATATGTATAAAATAAATATAAGGAAAATGTTGAGGAGAAGCCAGTCATTCAGTCAACTAGTGTTTATTTATCAATTGCCTGCTATGTGCCAAGCATTATGCCAAGTGCTGGGGAGGCAAAGAAAAGCAAAAGACAGCCCCTGCTCTCAAGGAGTTCACAGTCCAAGGCAGGAGACAACATGCAAATAATTATATCCAAACACATCATATCCAGGATAAATTGGGGGTAATCTCATTGGCGGTAGACACGAGCAGCTAAAAAAATTGGAAAGGCTTCATGACAGGAGGTGTCACTCAAGCAAGTTTTAAAGAAATGAGAGATTCTAAGAGGTACAGGTGAGGTAAGACTGCATTCCAAGCTTGGGGGCCAGCGAGTTCAAAGATGAGGAGACGGGAGATGCCCTGTATGAAGAGTACCTTAGGAGGAACAGCAGGGAGGGTGGTATCACTGAAAGGGAATAATTAAAATAAGGTTGGGCAGGAAGGTTGGGGCTATCTTGGTTGTGTGGGACTTTAAAAGCTAAACAGAGAAGCTTCTATTTGATCCTAGACCTAATAAGCAGCCAATAGAGTTTATTGAATAGGGCAGTGACATGGTTAGAATTGAAGTTTAAAAGAACTCACTACAGCAACTCTGTGGAAGATGGAATGAAAGGGGGAGAGATAACTGGGATGAGAAGATTTAGGCAAGAGATGATTAGAGTCTCAACTAAGGTGGTATACTCTTGTGAGAAGAGAGAAGGGGATGGATATGAAATTTGTTGGGAAAGTGGGAACCACAAGATTTGGCACCCAATTAGACATATGGTATGAGGAATCAAGGACAATGCTGAGAGTGATTGGTGTCCTGACAGAAACAGGGAAGCTTGGAAGAGGGTTGGTTTTCAAGAGAAAGATAATGAGTTCAATGTTGGACACATTGAGTTTGCCATGCATACAAGGTCTGACTGAGATACAAAGCAATCTAAATTTAGGGAATATATTCACCAAAGCAGACAGCCTGACACAAGTTCTGTGCTTCCTATCTGACCAACAAATCTATACAGACTTTTTTTCTTTAAAAAAAATCCAGCCCCTCCCAAGAGATTACTATGAAAGTAGAGCTTGGTGTCTCTGTTGCTGGGGACATGTGATCATACTTCACTAGGCTAGGTCTCTGAATCACTGCCACCATCCAACACCAGTGATGGTAATAGATCAAATGAATACAACATAATATAACACAATACACATTTACTGAACATCTGTGTGCAGATACTACTGTATCCGGTATGCTGGAATAGATACCAAGCTTGACACCAATACAGTTATAATGTACACTATGTGCCTTGCATCATGATAATCACTGTAGATGTGAAAACAAAAACCCAACAGTCCCTGCGTATGCTTACATGAGAAGGATTATAAAGTAAATTGTTATGTAGATGGGGGGTAGTTATCAAATTAGGGTAAGGTGGAAAGATTAGGGAAGGCTTTCTTGATCATGTTAAACATTTGTTTGAATTGTTTTTCACTAAATGCCTGGAAACTGATGGGGATGGGGGGAGGGCGGTCTCCACATATTTATCAAAGTTTTTGTCTTCATTTGTCTTGGATTGTACAGTCAAAGAGAGTAGCCTTCATGTTTCCACAATTCTCTTGCTATTTACACATCTATAGAGTTCATTGTAATATATAACTGTGTGCAGGTAATTGTCTAATAAACACTTTTCTGAAATAACAGAGTAAAAATATTTCTTTTCATTGATGATTATGTTAACTAAACTGCCAAATATTTGTAGCTAGTGGGAGTAAATTGGGTGAAGGTCAGAAGGCTTAGGCTATATAGCTGCAGCTCTACTGCTAACTATGTGACAGTGGGAAACCATCTATGGGGGCCTCTGTTCCCTCAACTGTAGAATAAAGAGGTTGGATTAAATGAG
>JAQQSK010006411.1:0-14444 GCA_028658325.1 Potorous gilbertii
TTTATGCCTCATAAAGGAATTACAGGATATGACTCCATAAAATGCATTAAAACCTCACCATGTAAAACTATATTTTGTTATTGCATGAGCTAGGGACATGTAGAGTTAAATCAAGGGAGGATTCATATCCTTCCTTCCTTACTGTAAGGTAATTAAAGGAAAATCCCATCGATTTCCCTCTGTAAAGCCAATCAGAATTGTTGGGCTTCCTTTTTCATATTCTTTGACGTGATTTAAATCTACATTCCTCATTTAGTCTGCTTTGATACCCTTAGGTAACAAATCATTGCCCTAAATAAAACACATAATGCTTTTCTTATTTTCTGGAGAATAGCCATGTCTGTATTACTGAAATATTCAAATTCCTTCATTCAGTTCAGGTTTTGGCATGTGAATATGTTATCTTTTATAAATAAGAATGGTGATGGTCCATTATGACCCACAGATATACATACAAATATATATGCTGATGTGTTTGTGTATTTTTGAGATAGTTTTCTGTTAGTAATGGCTACTTTATATTCATCTGTGCTCTCTCTCATCATCATTTACTACATTTGTAAGATCACTGACTTGGGGACAAGGCATGTACATATTCTGTGACAGTGGTTTCCTTTTCTTTGAGATGCTAACCAACCTACCTTAAATTTATATTGAATCTATAATTTTGTTTGCTACCATGCTACAACCAAACAGAGCTAGCCAGCCCAGAGGGAGACAACACGGTAAAATGGAAATTACAATAGACTAGGAAATAAGATCGTCTGGGTTCTAGTCCTGACTGGAACACTATTTGTAACTTTGGGTAAGTGACAACCTCTTCAGACTTGTATTTTGTTGTTGTAATTTAGTCATTTCAGTCACATCCCACTCTTTGTGACCATATTTGGAGTTTTCTTGGCAAAGATGCTGGGGTGGTTCACCATTTCCTTCTCCAGCTCATTTTACAGATGAGAAAACTAAGGCAAGCAAAGTTAAGTGATTTGCCCAGAGTCATATAGCTAGTAAGTGTCAGGCCACATCTGAATTCAGGAAGATGAATCTTCCTAACTTCAGACTCCACACTGTCTACTGCATCACCTAGCTGTTCTGTATAGAATCTGTAAAGTGAGAGAATTAATCTTGATATCCTCCCCAAGTGCTCCCTTCTTCTTCTGTGATTTTTTCCACATCTTTTGTTATGGCAAATAAACTCATTCTCCATCACTGAAATATTTTTCCCCCTTTATTTCTGAGTTTAGCATAATTCCAGATACTTGAGCGTACCACAAGCCTCATCTCCAAATAGTTTTTAGTTTTAATAGCATTGGGAAAGTATATTAACATTAACCAGGTATGCATTTATAAAATGTGTTGCTAGATCCAGTAATGAAAGGTACATTTGTTAATAGCCTAGAATCACAGATCTAAAGCGAGAGGAGATCTTGGGGGTCATCTGATCCAACTCTCTCATTTTACAGATAAGAAAACTGAGACCAGTGAATTTAGATTACTTGTCCAAGGTAATTAGCACCAGTGATAGCCTATCAAACAAAGTGTTTCATAACAAAATAAGAGAAGAGGGTAGAGAGTAGAAAGAAAATATGAATAAATGATGAATATGTAGCAAACTACTGATATATATATATGTATATATATATATATTCTATCAAAGGAAAAAAGAGACATGATCTCTACTTCCCACATGTAGGTAATAGCAATTGAGCCCACATCAGAGTTCTATTCCTGTGTTGTGTTACAAAAAATTGTAAACTGAAGGGGTGCCTACAACCGGGGGATGGTTGAACAAATTATGGCATATGACTGTAATAAAAAATACATGTTGTAAAAAATACCAAGGGGGATGGTTTCAGAGAAAGCTAGGAAGATGTATATGGACTGATCAGAAGTAAAGTGAGGACAACCTGGAAAATAAGTTGCACCATAACAGTATTTTAAAGACAAAAATCTTTGAGAATTTTAGGAATTCTGATCAATACGTTGACCAGCCAACAATTCCATAGGACTCTTGATGAAAAATACTACCCACCTCCAGTTAGAGTAATGATGGACTCAGAGGGCAAATTGAGGCTTATGGGGGCAGGGGAACATGTGGTTTCTGTATTTTGAATGTAGCCAATGCAAGAATTGGACATCTAGGTGGCACAGTGGGTAGAGTGTGGGGTCTGAAGTCAAGAAAATTAATCTTCCTGAGTTTAAACCTAGCCTCAGACACTTGTATCTATGTCACTCTGGGCAAGTCACTTATTCCTATTTTCCTGTGTTCCCTCATCTGTAAAATGAACTGGAGAACGAAATGGCAAACTGCTCCAGTATCTTTGCCTAGAAAACCCCGAATGGGGTCATGAAGAGTCAAACCTAACTGAAACGATTCAACAATAAATAGAATTTAATTTGCTTGACTTATAGATGCTTGACTTATACATGCTTTTTATTTCTCTATGAAAAGGAGGATGAAATGGGAGAGAGAGAATTTGGACCTGAAAATGAAATAAAATTGACCTGAAAAAATAAGAAAGCAATGCCTTTGTTGTAGAAACACTGTGAGGTGCAGACTTACAGTGTTGAAACAGAGAACGAGTGTTAAGTTTTCTGACATCTTTGATGCTCTTTACTCCCCTTTCTTGAAAACTTAGGGACATTCTCTGGAGTGTTTTTGGATTATCGGTCCCCATATCACTAGTAGTGATGGAGCCCCAGTTCAGACTCATGCCCAAGCCCAGGACTCAGCTGATGGGTGATCATCATATAGAGCCAGAGAATGAAGAAGAAAAGGAAAAGTGAGAGAAAGAGGACAGGAAGGAGAGATGGCAGAGGAGAGATAAAGGGCCATAAGAATTTCAAGGTTTCAGTTTCTAACTTCCTGTTTTTAGTCTGACACGTTCAGAGAATTTTGTCTGTACCAAACTTGGATCTAGAACTCTCTCATGTTAGTAACAGAGAGAAGCAAATGGAGAAAGGTATTTCTCCTGTGGAAACATGTAGCTGAACTAAGTGAAGTACAATGTCATTCCATTGGAATTCCACAGATGGGGGTTAGGAAACACTTTTCTTGAACAACTTGTGCTCTCCAGCCGCATCTTTGGCTCAGTGTTTAATGTTTATTTCCAAACATGGAATATCTTGAGCTTTGTACAGGGTTTTTGAATTTCTGTTCTGTAAACCTGGTGACTGGAGAGTTCTACAAAGTCCAGCCACCTGGGTATTGATTTTTTTTTTATTGTGAGGGCAGGGAACACATAACATTACTATTTTTTTTTTAACAAAAATAAAACTGATCATTCTGGGCAGGTCATTTTAACTAATTCTCAGCTTTTTTCTGATTTTTTAATACTATGGGTCTCTTTCTTCAAATTGATTCACGTCAGAAGGGCAACCAGGTCCACTTTACCCCAAGAGAAAAAGAATCATTAACTCTTTCAGTTCCAGAGAAAGAGAGTATAGCTGTTCTCATAGTGTAGCCTTCGGAGACCTCCTGGAAACCCTTTCTAGAGGTCCATAAGGTCAAAATCCTAGATCTAGAGTGTGATCTCATTAGGGGTGGGTCTTAATGATCAGCTTTTCCAAACCCTTCATTTGCTAAATGGGTAACTTGGACCTTAAAAAAGGTTACTTGCATCCTCCAAAGTCATTTGTGACACAATCAGAACTATACTTTACAGTTTAATTTTTACAAATATGGCAGCTGCAGTGGAGAGAGTATTCCTTTTGGTAGGCACAGAGGAAATATATTCTGTCCTTTCCTTTAGCATCTCTCAGAGTAGATGGCAGGGAAGCCTTGAGAAAGAGAACAGAAGACTGACTAGGAAGGGAAGTGAGATTTAAATGAATTTAAAGAGGATTTGTTTTCTTTATTCAATGCCATAGTTTAAAATATTCAAAATTTGAAAATTAGAAATATCCAAAAGTAATGGTTCTCCTCACTGGCAAGCAATGAAGACACCTTATGAGATAAAAAGATAAGCTCTGTTTTGGATGAGAAAGAGATAAAGGACAACTCTTTAAGGTGGCTAGGTTATCACTTCTCACTGTGACCTTTCATGTCTATACCAGAAGTCAGCCTTAGGATAAGATCATTTGTCTAGAGCTTAAAGAAACCTGAGAAGTCAACTAGCCCAACCTTTTCATTGTGCGTAGGATGAAGGACCAAGGGAGGCAAAGTGATTTGCAAGAGTACTAGGCATCAGAGATAGGATTTGAACTCAAGTCTTTCAATTCCAGAGCTTGTGCTTTATACAGTATACCTCCCTGCCTCCTTGTCGTAGTCAGGTCTTCTTCCCTTCAGTTCTGTGCTAAATTGTTGTATAGACCAGAAACACTACTACTATAAGATAAAGATTGACTTATTTGAGGAGTCAACTCAATATGAAAAATGCTTGAAAAGATGTAGGATGGCAAGAATCAGGTCCTTTTACAGCTCTATCCAACATTCTAGCCATGGATAGTCTAACCTGTTATGTACTTGACTAGAATGATGGATTACTGTGTACTTTCTGTGCTTTTCTTGAGAATTAGAGTAAGGGGAGATTATGGACTGTTGCTTCTGGACACTCTGCTTAAGAGTCTAATGATCATAGGAATTTTGAGTGGCCCAATGATCATCGTCACCCCTGTCCTTAGTATTGGTAGGTTAACGTTAATTGAAACCGTCCACAGTCACTGTTGGCTGCACTCAATCACTGGAGTACTTACTATTTTGTGGTTGTTACGGTTAAAAGATGAGGTTAGAAAGAGAAAAAATAAAATGAAAAGGAGAGTGATTTGCTAGCTGATCCCATAGACTGGGCTTCACACGGTGGTCATGCTTTGATGGCATCTGACCCTCAGTTTATGAAGGCACAAGAACTCAACTGTATAAGTCTATCCAAAAGTGATCCAACTGTGTGAGCAACCGATTTATGCTAACAGCTCACAAGCCTGATCGATGATCAGTTTATTGATTGTCACAATATTATTACCAGCTCGGTGTGGTGGCTAGAGAAGTAGCCTCACAGTAAGGAAGTTCTGGGTTTAAACTTTCCTTCTGAAACATATTGGCTTAAAATCCTGGGCAAGGCACTTAACCTTTCTTCCCTTTTGTTGTTTAGTCTTTCAATCTTGTCTGACTTTTCATAACCCCATCTAGGATTTTCCTGGCAAAGACATTACAACAATTTGTCCTTTCCTTCTCCAACTCATTTTACAGATGAGGAAACTGAGGCAAGCAAGGTTAAGTGATTTGCTCAGGGACACATGATGACTAAGTGTCTGAGGCTGTATTTGAACTCAGGAAGATGAATCTTCCTTAGTTCAGCCCTGGCACTCTATCTACTGAATCATCGAACTGTGCTGTAGAATGCTCTGCAAAGCTGTGAATTGCAGGGTATCAGTCTGTGTTGGTAGAGAGAATTTACTCTCCCGGGATTGCCTTTTATGAATGCAATGAGAGGTCTCATCCCAGCAAAAATATGAGTATTACTAGTGAGCACGTTCTTTTCCCAGTAGAAGATTCTTCTTAAAAAATTGGTAGGTTGGTCATGATAGAGTAAAGGGAGCTACATTGTCTTAATTGACTATAATAGTATAATGTACCCCATTTCTATCATAGCTATATGGCATGTGTAGCATTCTATATAATGTCTGTTCTGACCAATATCATTTTTTATAGCCAAATAGCCAAACCCTATTAAAAAGTGAAGAAATTCTTTTGTAACATCATCTGGCCATTACACTTTTCCTATGGGACTAATTGCCCCCATAATATTGTTTACCTAATAATTTGTTTCACAGAATCAATTAACCAAATTAAGTGTAGCAGCTTGTGTTTGTCCTTTATTTTCAAAGAGGGCCATGACATCAGGGAGATGATGCCATGACTTGCGATTGACTTTGATTTGAGTGAGGTACAGCTGTGCAAGGTCACCAGCCTCACTTTCTCCTCCAAAACCATCTGGGTCCAGTGGTCAGATATTCATCAAGACAACTAAAGATAGTCCAGGATGCAATGGGAGATGCTGGTCCTTTTAGGTTAAGGTCTTTTTCAGGTTCTCACTCTGAGTGAGGTAACATCCCTTCAGTATAGTAGCAGGCTATGGTAGAAAAAATTCATTGTGTTTGACTTCCATCTCTTCTACTATGACTTTTATTTTTTACTAAATAATATTCAGTTTATGTTGATTATTAATAGCTTTCATGTCAACAGTGACATTTTCTTATTTTCTCTCAAATTCTGAGCCCTTTATTTGAGGTATTTCGTCTTCTTAGCTCTCCCTACAAGGGTTGGTGTGCTTCTCAAGTTTTTGAGTGAGGTAGAAGGTGATAGGGTTTGGGGAGAGAAGCTATTTGAAAGAATAACAATATCTTCCTTTCTGAAAGAAGTTGCTTGACCATAGAAGTGGTATGGAACAGTGACGGAATGCAGTTGGTTTCCCTGGAGGTTACAGATGCCCATCTGTTAAGACTTTGGCTAAAGACCAGAAGTAGTGATTTCTGGACGACCCTTCTTATTTATGACTTGATCTCAGAGCGGTCCCTTTCTAGTGAGAGAAGGAAAGCATAGTGGAGGCCTGCTGTATATACTGTCATTTTCTGTGATGTTAAGAAAAATATTACATATTTATAAGAGAAAAATTTTATGTCATAGATGAAAGAAAGAAATTTTTCATCTGCTGCTTTTTTAGAAGGGTTAAGGAATTTATTTGACAAAGCTTTTTTATCTTTTTACATGTGGGACTAAGTTCTTTTGGGGTCACATCCTGCCTGAGACAAAATTTGACCCCTAGTGTTGCAAAAATATCCCTGTTAAAAGAATTAAGTGAACTGGGAAAAACTGATACAATGGTCTATTTCATGGGAACATACTCCCCTCTAGGAACAAATTTCCTTAAAAGGTCTGAATTTACATAGATGACCTTACCACACATATATCACTTAATCTTAGTTCTTGGGCAAGAATATATTGGCAGCATCCTGTATTAAGTGTATTTTGGGGTAACTTTTCAAAATCATTTATAGGAAGTATAAAGCAATTCACATGCTTTGTTGATAATTCACTTCAAATTTGTTTCTTTTTAGAAATTAGTTTGAGGACATAGTTCCGCCCACCAGATAGTTATCTTTCTAAGTCATTAATAAAAGCATCTCTGTTCCTTGTGTCACAGCATTTTATTTTCTTAGTGATGTTCAGTCATGCATTTGACCACCACTAGTTGTCAGACAGATTCCTTTGGAAAATTCCATGTGTTAGGAGTACAGATCAGAGATGCAATAAGGCTAAAGACAGAGACATTTAAGTTAAATTGTCTTCAAATAACAATGTCATTCAAAACTTGTGAAATAAATAAATTTAAGCAATTAATCAGATGACTTAAGTTGAAGGCACAAAGAAACACCAAACACTGGTCTTTCTCTATGTGGATATATGAGCTTTTTTAAAAATTGTATGTCTTGATCTCTTTTTATCAGCAACAGCATCACTATCTTTAGCAATCAATTTTGAGAACCTATACTTTTATTCACTTGGGTATTCCCATGCAATGTAAACTTGGGCATGTCATAAAGGCAAGATTTAAAATTTAAAATGGCATTACATGTCATCTAGTCTAGCTCCTTCACTTAACAGACAAGGAAACTTAAGTCCATTGTGGTGATGTGACTTGTCCGAAGTCACATAGGTAATGTACAGAAGAGCTGGGATTCTAACCTAGGTCCTCTGCTGACAGATCCAGAGCTCTATAACTATTATCAGCATCTAATTTCACTAATTTGAGAATCTATAATTTTGTTGGTGTGAGTGTAACCTCTTCAAGTTACTGTGACCAAAAACTCAACCACATTGTAGTCAACTTCATGCTGTGCTTCTCTAAACTTAAACAGGCTAATCCTGGGGTGACAGGCCTGCAGTCCATCAGTGGGACATCACAGCTAGATAGGTTTATGTCAGAGTTTAAATTTTGCTAACATAACCTTGAAGAACC
Organism: Potorous gilbertii; assembly: GCA_028658325.1. Classification (NCBI taxonomy): domain Eukaryota; kingdom Metazoa; phylum Chordata; class Mammalia; order Diprotodontia; family Potoroidae; genus Potorous; species Potorous gilbertii. The sequence goes on from JAQQSK010006411.1 coordinate 7,956, forward strand.
TAGTGTCACCTACACACCAGAATGAGGTATGGAAGAAAGGTCTTTCTTTTCCAATAGTATTCTACAGTCTCTTCTCTGTGAAACTGGCTCCTCTTTTATATAGGACAATTCCCCAATTTATGAATTTTAGTTGGGTTACAAAAGTTTATAAGCCAGTTATTTGGAACTTTTCCCCAAAGAAATCACTACTTGAGTTCGGTTCCTGGGCTGCCCCTTAAAATCACATTTAATTCATAATACAGCTAAATTATAACCTAAAGAGTGAAAAATAGACCTTAGGATTTTGAGCAGGGAGGTTGAGAGAGGCAGGTGAGAGCACATATGGTACAAAAGTGTTTGGAGTAGAAAGGAAGTTTCCTCTTCCTCTCTCCATGGCTGAACCAATCCTTCACAAAATTTTGAAATAAATTATTTTTTGTCTGTGCTTCTCATCTTCTTTTCTGCCCCTTTCTCCCATTTCCTTTGTTTCTTTTTGCAACATTAGATGATGTCTTGTCCTTCAGATTTGACATCTCAACTCATATCCCACAAAATAGTACATATTTCAAAATTACCAATTTTGCTTCTCAATCAAAATTCCCATTCCTTCAGAAGGATGGAAAATATTGAACTAGTTTTTAAAATGATTGATTATTGGTACTTTAATCATCCTAGACCTATTTACAGTTGTAAATGAGAATGTATAATCACAGAAATCTGCAGTTGATTAGATTTCAGACAATATAACAAAGTGAACATTTTCATAAATTGTGGCAGAATATATTTTTAGTGTCTTTGTTGGGAGCGGGGAAGGGGAGACCTAGGACTCTAACCCTGGGGTTAGCTCCCTAAAGTTCTTCCTTCTTTTCACAGCTTCTTCTCTTTTTCCACTTCTGAACCCAATGATTCTCTAAAACTCTAAGTCTTTCCCACGCCACTGGCAGTGGGGTTTCTGGTAGAGATGGAGGGAAGAGAGGTGGGTGGCAACAGCTGTTTATATATTTGGATTTGGAAAAATGGTAAGTTTGTACTAACTCACAATCAGTAATACACGCATTGTGAGTTGTTTATCCAGAAGTAAATTTTAGCTGCTCCATTCCCCTCTTGCATTGATTCCCTCCTGCGACTGAAGGAAATTCAGTTTTCAAGAGGACCAAGTCAAGTTAAAGGTATAGTATAAAGCTAATTAACTCCCATGAGGATCAAAAACCCTCTGACTGTGGCATTGATGTGGTTAAAAACCAATCTTTTTAAATGTAACTATTTAGCTCCTTTTCCAGTCCTTTCTTTTCTACATCCGTTCCATAAAGCTGAGTAGTACAGAAGAGGAAATTTAGGACCATATTCTGTAGTTCCTAAAGCAAAAAAAACCCCTACATTAAAAAAAAAAAAACTCCACACCACTCAGAGTTTATTCTGGTTTTCCATTGAAATATCTTAGAAATGTTGTCCATTTGATCACGTTATCTTTCAAATTAAAGGCATTATAAGTTATTTTTCTCATTTAATATAAGAAAAATAAGAGACTTTGAGGGGCCTTCAAGCCAATTGTACTTTTTAATAGGTCCATGCCCCAAAATTTCCAAATAGACCCAAGGGAAATCCTACAACTTCACTAAACATTACCAACACTTCACAGGCCTCAATCTGAAGAAATTCTGCCTTTTGCTTGATTGTAATCATTGAAGTTGCCTCCAGGTTCTATTCTGGTTTTTTTCTCTTCAGTGGATTTGGCAAAATACTATCTCATATTATATACATATATATATATATATATATATATATATATATATATGTATGTGTGTGTGTGTGTGTGTGTATACACATACACATATATATGATTCTAAATTTAGAAAGTCAAACACTGTCCAACTTATAAGAACATTAATATTTAGCTCATGTGCATAAAATAGACACTTTTCATTGGTTAGCAACTAAATGTATAGTTAAAGATTCTATATGCAAAATAGAGAAACAATATTATAATTTTGTATCCTTGGACTGATAATGTAGTCCATTCGTTTCATCATGACCTACAGTCTTATCTGGGCTCTTCTAAACACTTGTTTTTGTGACCTTAGACAAATTATAAAGACCATAAGATTTAGAGATGGAAAAGGCATTAGTTACTTAGTCCTTTCTCATTTTACAGATAAGGAAACCAAGATCCAGTATGATGAGGTCCATGGTCACATAAGTAACATTTACCACATTCACCTTCAACTATAACAAAGTACTCTACAATACTTAATAATGGTCTTTTGGCTGTTCTCAGATAAGATATCTGTTCCATCTCCTAACTTGGAGCATTTTCACTAGCTCTCTCTAATGCATAAAATCCTACTTCTTTTCATCTTTGCCTCCTTGATTTAAGACATTTAACTACTTAGCCTCAATTTCCTAATATGTGAAACTGAATTAATATTTTTTCTACTTCCCTCATAGTTTTATGTCTATGAAAATGTTTTATAAACTTTAAAAGTTCTATATGTAGATAGATAAGTATAGGTATCGACCTATACTTATAAAATTATCTGACAGAATTTTAAGCATAGGAGCAGAGCATTAATAAGGAGAATATTTTGAAATAGGAAGACATTTAGAGTTTATTTAACCCAGCCCTTTCATTTTACAGAAGGAGAAACTGAGTTAAATGTAACTCTTTTCCTTGACTTGCTCCCTTTTACCCTATATTGTTTAAGTTTATACAGCTTGCATTCAAATAATGGTAAAATAAATAAAGTCTGCAGACAACTAGCATTTTTGAAGTGCCTGCTATGTATCTGGCAGTGGTGCTAAATGCCAGGAATAAAAAGAAGGCAGAAAAGGAGATCCCAGTCCACTAGAGGAGACAACATGAAAATAATATACGCAAACAAGGTATACACAAGAGAAATTGAGGATAGTCTCAGTGGGGAGGCACTAACTTAAAGAGGACTGGGAAAGGCTTCTTGCAAAAGATGAGACTTTTGCAGAGACTTGAAGGACGCCAGGGAAGCTAGTTGACGAAGACAAGGAGAGATGGTTTTCTAGACTTGAGGGAGAGCCAGTGAAAATAAATGATCAGATAGGAGATGGATGTAGTGTGCCTCATTTGAGGAATGGCAAGAAGATTATTGTCACTGTATTGCAGAGTAAATTCAAGGGAATGAAGTGTCAGACTGGAAAGACAGAAAGGGAACAGTTTGTGAAGGGTGTTAGAAGCCAACTGGAGAATTTCATAGTTGTTCTGGAGGCAATAGAGAACCACTAGAGTTTATTGAATGGGGGTGGAGTTGACATGGTTAGATCTAAGCCTTAGGAACATCATTTAGACAGCAGAGTGGAAGGTAGATTGGAATAGGGAGAGATTTGAGTCAAGGAGACCAACCAACAAGTTATTTCAGTAGACCAGTGAGAGGCAAAAAGGACCCAAATCAGGATGGTGTCAGTATAAGAGAGAAGAGGGAATATATAAGAGATGTTAAGAAAGTAGAAATGACCAGAATTGACAGCTGATTGGATATGAGGAGTGAGGAGGCAAGAGTGAGTAGCTGAGGATGTGAGCCTGGGTGACTGGGAGCATGGTGGTTCCCTTGACCACAGTAGGGAAAGTTAAGAAGAAGTGGTTGTAAGAGAAAAAATCATGGGTTTAATTTTGAACATGTTTAAGATGTCTATGGCACATCCATTTCAAGATGTCCAGGAGGCAGTTGGTTAAGTAGACTGTCCAGGATGTGATGATCTCGCTTATAAATAACTTACACATTTACTTTTTCTTTGTGTCCATATTGCCCACCTTGACTATTTGCAAAAATGTCCTTTAGAAGGGGGAGTGGAAAAGGAGATCTTAGATTGAAAACTCACCTTTATAATTATATTTGGGAGGGGGAAGTGGAGTCATAAAATGAATAAGTGAAGTTTAACTGTCATTTGTGGGTGCCAATTATTTAAGTCATCCCTTCTCCCCATTTCTAGTTCCTTGTCCTACTGGAGTTTATTTAATGAGCTTTTGCATGAATTCCAGTACATTGAAGTTGGCTTAAATAATTGTATTAGTGGAGTTTTTTCATTTTTACAACATTCTTATTGGTCTCTTACCCTGTATTACAAAGTCTATATTATCCCAGGTGTCTTCCTGTTGATCTATGTGGTACTCTAATATATTTCTCCATCAAATTTTTTAAAAATTTAAAATAAACTCATCTCTATATTACTCCCTACCTTTATTTCCATTCCAAAATACCACCCATTTACATTAAAATTACCATTACTACTGGATTTCCTGTGCTGGCCCATTATCTACAAAAATGTTATACTTTAACATTTTACATAAGTAGATTTTTTTCTATAAAGAAAAATAAATTGGTCAGTGTTTTAGAGTCATTTCTTTTCAATAGTCACTGTTGAGTTTGCAGTATACACTTCTAATAAAATACCTTTCCCTTATTCTTTCTATAATTCTAAGATAATGCTTATGTGACAATACAGAATCCTTAAGTGACTCAGGACTCACAAATGAGCAAGACAACTTTGAAAATTATGGGCTGAGATTCACTGTGTTATATATAGTTCTCTTTTCTTGTATAATGCATATGGAAGTGTTCATTGTATTTAGTGTTTGTTAAGTTTAGAATAAAATGAATGAAAGGTTTTTTTTTCATGTTAAGGGCTTTGGATGAACACGAAAGGCAAGTGAAATCAGTTCCTTGGAAATTAAGGAAGTAGGCAGCTGAGCTGAAATAAGCATCACTTTGAAGTTAAAAAGAAAGGGAGTTGGAGGAGATTGTTATGCACAAATATTTTTCCAGAGGTTTACATGGTAGTTGATCATAAGACAAGACTAGGTCAGAACCTAGTTAAACCCCAGGGAGCTGGGCTGGCAATTGACAAATGTATTAAGAATATTTTAGGATCAGATTTCTCTGCTCTGTAATTTGACAGTTCTAGATGTTGCTTTATTTTACCTTTTTTCTCTATGGTGCTAGTAAAATTCTTTGCTTCTGTAACTTCTGCTTAGGATGATCTAAGCCTCTAAGGGGAGAGAATGGGTTTGTACACCCGTAGACTAGTAGAATCTAGGGTAATTGTAGTAGCAGTAAAAAGAAATTGGACCAAGAACTTCCACAATCGCTCTCCAGAATTATTAAAAAGGCAATTAAAATAACCTTCAAGTGGGATTGAATTAAAATCCCTCACATTTTATGAGAGACCATGTGTAGAAAGAGAGAGCAACAAAGATGATGAGGGTTTGGAAAATTTGCAACTGTTCACCTTGAGTTTGAGGCAAAAATAATTATCTTCATCATAAGCTCTTTGAGAACAGATTGTGTGTCATATTTCATCCTTGTATCCCAGAACCTACCATACTGTCCAGTTTGTAGAAAGCACTTAATAAATGTGTGTTGAATTCAATTGAGTTAGAACCAGGCTTCATCTCACAATGAGTAGATTAAGGGATGAAGTGGTAGAGAGAGGGTCAGCAGGTAATTTTCCTAATGCAGTTTTGAGAGAAATTTGTTCTGTGGTTTTCAGTGAAACATTTCAAGTCTTTAAATGACTAATAGAAATTATCTATCCCTGTGCTTGATCCACACCCATACTATTTTGGTTTTCAGAACTAGCTGAGACACTTTGTCCTCAGTGAAGTCTTAACACTGGGCAAACTTCATCTTCTAAATGTCAGTCGTTGTTTATGTTTCTGCGAGCAGAAACATCTTTGACGTTTTTATGGACTCTAATACAAATTAAAATTTATTATCTGGCAGTGAATTAAATTATAAGCACATGCATTTGAGTTCATGCGTAGTAAAACTTCACTAATTCGAATTGAACCAGATGAGAATTTGCCTTCTACAAAGAAGGGAAAAGATTTACTAAATTAATAATATAAACAAATTCCAGTGGGACAGTTCAAATATTTAAGGAATTTGTTCATTTGCTTCCATATTAAGTACTAAGGAGTCATTTATATAGAAACAATCAATGAACAATTTTTTTAAAAAAAATTAATCTTTCTTATCTATTCATGGAATTAATCCCAAAAGAAGTCTGCTTGGTAATAATCTCTTACTCTGATTCAAGTTGTCTTTAAAAATCAATAAAATAGTGTTTCTTTTAGCATTCTATAATTCTAATGGATCTTCTCCCAGTTGGCCCAAATTAGTAAGTCTTCACTGTATAGTTTCAGTATGAATAGTGAGAGTGATGGTCATTTTTGAAAGTAGCAATGCAGAAAACTTCTTTTATGTTTTATATATTTAAAATTTTTTATATAAATTTATTTATTTAACTTTTTACATTCATTTTCACAAAATTTTGGGTTCCAAATTTTCTCCGCATTTGTGCCCTCCCTGCTCCCCAATACGAGCATTCTAGTTACCCATATCACCAATCTGCCCTCTCTTCTATCTTCCCTCCCTTCTCTTGTCCTCATCTTCTCTTTTGTCCTGTAGGGCCAGATAACTTTCTATTCCCCCTTACCTGTATTTCTTATTTCCTAGTAGCAAGAACAATACTCAACAGTTATTC